>ML803014.1:359815-388908 GCA_009831015.1 Picea engelmannii
TTAGGAAATAACAATAGTTTGAAATCGTTAAAAAAAACATATCTCTATAAATTAAATAAGTTTCATATTAATACTTAGAAGGTCTCTCCCAAGACAGGTAACATCTCCCTAATTTAAGTGGCGGTTACTAGTACGGTACGACAAAGGCGAATGGTTACCAAGTGGAAGAAGGATAGATAAAGCTTGGAGAGATATCAACGATTTTAAATCCTAGAGATATAATTAAATTTTACAGAGATTAAGATAAATCCTAGAGCTGTAATTAAATTTTACAGAGATCAATTTTGGAGCTTGTAAATTCATTTAGCAACGATTTTTGTGAAAGGATGCAATCCGGCATGTAACTTCATTGGTAGCAATCCAAATATTTTCTAAGTCATATATTAAATTTGAAATGATAAAAAACAAATAATTTCCTAAAGTCATGGTTCCAATTTCCAAATTTGGCAGCGATTTTTTTTTTTGAGGGATATAAACCAACAATTGATGGCGAACAAATGAATCTCTGAAAATCAGGGTTTGTGAAATTTATTGGCCACAAAAGAAATTTCGAAGATCTAGATTGTAATTTATTTGGAAGTATATGAAGCATAGATGCCACTACTCCAGATGGCGTTAAAAAAATGTTCACAAGTAATATTTAAACACCTATGCTCATCTCCAACAGGGACGGAGGAGAGATCATCGTCGGATAGTATAAGACCTCTTTCCAGTTCGACAGAGCCATCGTGGAGGTTACAGGGTCGGCAGAGCCATTGGTTTTGGGGGTTGACTTTATGGGTAGGACCAAAGGGACGGTTTTAGATGACCAGGGTTAGAATAGGGTGAGAATAGCTACGGTAATAAACAATTAAACACATTCACATTTAAAACAAAAATTTTAAACATACATTTTAAACACATACATTTTAAACACATTCACATTTAAAACAAAAATTTTAAACATACGGGAAACTTACCTATCCCTGGCGCTCACGACCTCTCCATGACCCCTGCAACCTTCACCTCACGTCCGCTGCGCTCGCAACCTCTTGGCAACCTCCGCCTCATGTTTGTGTGCTCGACGACCTCACGACAACGATTACATAGAGCTCTCACAGAGGCGAATACGCCAACAAATTTGCGCTCGCGACCACGAATACACAGAGCTCTCACAGAGGCGAATACGCCAACAAATTTGCGCTCGCGACCACGAATACACAGAGCTCTCACAGAGGCGAATAAGCCAACAAATTTTTGTAAACATTGCAAATTCGATGTGTGGCTAATATATAAACCATCTTTCAGCCGAAAGATAGTTCGGCCGAACTATTTTCCGGCTGAACAATGTTTCGGCCGAACTATCTTTCGGCTGAAAACTTATCGCCAGAAAGAAAATATCCAGTCGACCAAATTTCTACACGCAAATCAAGGGGGCGGTTATTGCACCGTTTGATTTGACATTTATTTTTTTGGCCAAAAAATATTTTTAGTTCGGCCGAAAAAAGGTTTTTCAAAATTTTGGAGACCTGATTGTCACGAAAGTGTAACCCACCTTCGTGATTCCACCCCCTGACGGATTATTTTCATGGATTAGCGCCAATTTGCACCATTCAACAAATTGATCAGCAGATTCAAATTGATTGGCATGAGGGTTCATCTGATACCTTCGGAGTGCTCATTTTACACATGCCCCTGCACCATCATACTCTCATTTTCCATGACGAGTCTCAAAAAAATTCCAACGATGTGTAATGTTTGATTTCTTATGAAGACGACACAACCAATAGAATGATCATGAATATTTGAACTAACCCACACATCCATCTGACCATATCTAATGTCGATCGAATATGATCCCACGTTCTTTCAATGAATCATAAAATTTATCAAAACAATGTTGTACATAATGTGTATCATGTGCTCGATCATCACTTATATAAAAATGATATTCTTTAATAACATGTCGATTGTCGTTGGTTCTTTCTATGTTATTAAGACTCTGTTGAGCATGTCTATATAGAACGTGGACAAATATAGTGATTTGATCAGAATGATAATATTCACTCTGTATTTCTTTTTGTGCAGTGAATGTGTAATTCTCTGCAAAATCAACTACAAACAAAATTGTCCCCGGTGGAAATGCTTCATGAGATTGTTTGAATTGTAGGTCTTGCCATCAAGCTCTATATCAATTCTTGGTGTGTTTATACATTTCTTCCTCAAACTTCTTCAAAAAATCTATCACATAGTTTTTATCTACTTTCAAATCAATCCTTTTGAAAATAAGATTTGAAGAATGTGGATCCGTGTTGTTGATATATTTATATCTCTTCCAATTGACTATTATATTAGAAAATTATTGATCATTCATATTAATAGGATACTTTGAGTGAAACAAACTTAGATTTCCACAACGATCACATTTCTTTCCACCAACACATTTTTTTTGGTAAAATAATTCATCACCTCTCTTTCACATAGAATTTCAAATATAAAAGCACGAAATGTGGAAGGAGGAGGTGAAATTGACCATAATGTTTTACCAAAATCAATAAAAGTGTCGTAATATAACTCAAATTCCACATGATAACGACAACAACAAGTGTTACGAACAGTGATGGGTGCAACAAACCATGGTCTTTGTTGCACAAATGTATTGATGGAAATTTTAACTTCGTTGTGCTCTTCTTTGAACTTATTGAACAATTCTATTTGTGTCATTGGCAATATATGTTTTGGATGTCATTCATATTTTTTTCATGTTATTCTTCATCGCAACACATCCCTTGTATGTGGTGAAACACGAGATTCTATCAACCAACAATTACGAGCCGATTCTTTGACATTTTCTACAAGTCTATCTTTGTAGGGTTGTCTATAAATAATTGTCCAACAAGAAAGTTCATCATTTGCATCTATTTGCAATCAGAATTTTTTATGTTTGTACAATGTTTTTCTTGAGGTTCCCGTTGCTTTTGATATGTTTCATGTCAAACGATTTATTATATTGCTAGATGAAACAATTGTTGTTTGTATCACTCTACATGCAACACTGACATTTTTTTTTCGAGATTTTCCAAAAGATTTTAATACACTAGTTATATTGTCAAAGACATTTTGTTTCACCTTTGTATCTTTTGTCAACTTTTGAATACCCAATAATGATGTAGTTTCTTTTAACTTTCTTGACTTTATTAGACAGAGTAAAAGTTGAACTTGTACTATCACTAATTCATCTTTGAAAAAAGTATTATACATATTCGTAACATGATATTTTATATAATGATTAACTTCTTTCTTCCCAAATTTGTCTGTATCAACATTTTCTAATATCTCATCATCAATATTGATAGATTCTTCTGCATATTTCAATTTAAAGTTTATATTAAAAAACAAAACCCAAACATAAATTCACTAAATTATATATACAAGTGTTTGAATATTATATTATCTAGAGATTTATGTACATACCAATAGGTGATTCAACTTCTGCTTCAATTTCGGTTTCAATGACTTCATTGACGTTATGAGGAAAATCTATTTATGTTTTTTGAAAAACATCAAATCTGAATTACAATCAATTAAATATTTTAAACAATAATTTAAATAAATGATTCTATACTTTTAATGTAGACAATATGTGTACATGCATATACCTGGTTGGACTTATTCTTGTTGAAAATCTCTATTTACAACATCATCACTTCTTTCTTCAATATTTTCGCGTTCTTGTTTCTTTCTCCAAAAATGCTCTTTCCTTTGTTCGTTATGGCAAGTTTCGTCTTGAGTGCGATCAAATTTTCTCTTATGCAAACTTTTGTTTCCCATGAGTGTAATTATCTGTAAAAGTTAAATAAAAAAATCAACATTTCATAATAGCCTCATAAAAACTTCATTCTCACTAAAAATTATTAAAAGATAATTTATCAAGAATTTTATGTTCAGCAATGCCTTCACCTTGAAAAAATGTTCAACAACGCCTTCACTTTGAAAAAATGTTCAACAACGCCTTCAATAGGAGGGCCTTAAAACATCCCACATCAATTGACATAAGATAGGATCATGAAGCAAAATAGACACCCATATTCATGATTTCACCCAAAAAAGGGCCTTAAAACATCCCACATCAATTGACATGAGATAGAATCTTGAATTGATTTGATTTGATGTCTTTAACATGAACTTGTTGAAAAAACACACCATTGAATATGAATTTTTTATATATCAAATGAAAACAACACATAATAAAGACCCTATAATCAATAATCATTGATAAAAATCACTTTCAAAGATGACACATTCTACCATTGATATTAATGAAATCCAAGTAACAAAATAAATCCCACTATATGAATAAAACTCTTTTCATAAACATAGAAGAAGCCAATCAATTAATAAACATTGATGAATGTCATTTGTTGAGTACAAGACAACCTAGAGATAATGAAAGTAAATCCTAGGCCGTTACCAATATCTATAAAATCTCTTCCTATCAAATCTAGCTTATTTTCTCTAGGAATGATATTTAGATACCTTATGACATGTTCTCATTTCCTTTTTTTTCTTATCTTTAACGATCAAACAACATTATTTGATTTTTTTATTCAAATTTTGTTATTTTAAAATTTCTTCATCCAATGCTAAAACTCTATGATACGTGTCTAATGTATATGTTTTTTAAATAGTTGATAAACACATTCCTTCACCTTGGAGCATTTTCGACTTTATTTCTTTAAAATTTTCTAATTATTGAGCTACAACTTTTCGGTTAAGAAGCAAAGCTAAAGACATTCATACTCATTGGGATCTGAGATTACAGGGTTAGATTTTCTCCTTAAAAGTTTAAAAACAATTTTACCTATATCCTTGTTTTTTTTTTTTATTCTTTTGAAATTGGTCTAAATCTCTTAATTTTTTTCTTGAGAGGGTATTACTAATATTATTTTGATTATATTTAAATGTAAATATAAATTGTTTTTTTAATTAATTGATATGTATATTTTGTAGCATGTTGTGTATATATAATGAGTTATTTGAAAATACATTGAAATTCCTTTTTAAATATCCGTTGTGGATAGCTTTGGATTAATATATATGTTTTATTATTTTTTTTTTTTGTTTTATTGCTTATAAATATGTTAATAATATTTTTTCTCTTTTAATTTAGATTAAATTTTAAAGAAGAGTTTATGATATTTTAACTATATTTAAGTGTAAAAAGATTTTAAACAATTTTTGTATATTAAATTTTAAAGAAAAGTTTATGATATTTTAATTATATTTAAGTGTTAAGAAATTTTAATTATTTTTTGTGTTTCTTAATCTGTTTTATTTATATAATAAGTTGATTAAGAATGTATTGGAAAATTTTCTTTTGAAAAATATTTATAATGTTTTAATCATATTGAATTGCAATGATGTATGTGTTTTAAAGCATATTATAAGTATGATAAATTGATTAAGAATGTAGTGAAATTTTTTTTTGGAAAAATATTTATGATAGTTTAATCATATATATATATATGTAATTGCATGTTATATGTTATTTAGGAATATATTATATAATATTATTAAACTAATAGTATAGAGAATATCTTAATTTAAAGAGATATAAGATTATTAAGTATAAATTATTATTGAATGGTCTAAATTTATTTATTAAATTTATGAATTATTATTTTATTTATTAAATTTATGGAAAGTATAATTATTTTTTTATCAATTTTTTTATTATTTTTACTATTCTTATGTTGAATCTAATATTTAATATTAACATTTATTTTTCTATATTGATTTTAATATTTAATATTAACATCTATTTTAAAAAAAAAATGTTTTTTATTGAAATTTTTTTATAATTTATTAAAATATTTTATAAAAGACAGTTAGATATATATCATTTTACTCTTAGTGGCATTGCATTGTTAATTATTTTTCTTATCTCTACTTTTAAAAACAATAGTTGAAACCCAATATATAATTCTAATTTGATTTTTAAAACCCTCTCAACTATTAATATAGTGAATTACGTTTAAACTATTTTTCAACTTTAAATATAAACTTTTTTTTTTTCATTTGAAAAATATCTTAAAATTATATTATGATATAATTTCTTTTATAATGCAATATCCATCCTAAACCATACAAAATATGGAATTGTTACTTGAGTGCTATTATATTGGTTTTCTCAATATTTAACTTAGTTTATGATTTTCAACTTCCAATATAAAGTTGAGTGATATTATATTGGTTTTCTCAATATTTAACTTAGTTAGCATGTTTGAAATTTATAAATAAGATTTTGAAGGATGATAAAATTATTAATAAAAGAAAAAAATTATTATAAATATTTATAATTCTAATTTAAATGGAAATTATTGTTTTCACTATTATAATAAAATATTTTCTAAATTATATTATCAATAACGATGAACTTTCTAATAAAATAATTAACCAAATTTATAATAAAAAATGTTTATGAATAAATATATATATTTTTAATTTATCTATTTGTTTTTATCGTACAAAACTTTAATCATTATTCATTAACTAATTCCTTCTCCTCATTATTATCTAATTATTCTTTCTCCTCCCTCTCCAATAATGTAAGTAATAATTTACATTATCAATTATCTTAAAAAAGTATAATTATATATATATATATATATATATATATATATATATATATATATGAGAGAGAAATAATCTCTATAATGCTGTGAATGATTCGAGATCAATCATGGCCATTGATGACGAGTAAAATACTAAAAATGTGATGAAAATGAATCAGAATACAGAATGAATGCAAATTAGGTCGAATAAAAATACATCAAACGAAAAAAAAAAAAGCGAAAAAGCTTAAAAAAATACAGTGCGATTGCGATGCGGTGGTGCGGTGATGTTGAAATTAATTACGCAGACGCAGACGCAGACGCACACAGAGAAATATGCGACCAGAGTAGCTGTAATCATTTTCATGTGAAAAAAATGATGAAACGACCATGCAAAAGCATATATTACGTGTAGGTTGGGATGATGCGATTTAGAAAAAAATGCACAGAATCGACAATACACTAAACATGATGTTATATAAATGTTAGGTGTGACGCAGTTTAACGCGTGGGCCTGGAAACTCTCTGTCAGCGGGTTCCTTGAGATGTCAACTAATTCTGTATGGAAATTTTACTTACACGTTGAGTAGAATTCGAGTCCATGGATTTTAGCTTCTTGCCTACCCAGTTAGAGCTTTTTCAATGCCAATGTCAATTTCTTTTCTGTTCGTTAGTTGGGATTTCGGATTCTGGTTAATACGCTAAGCAGGCACTAACGTAAAATTTATATAAATATATCGCATGTATGTTTACGTAAAACCAAGCGAACTTGCTGTAAAAACGAACCTTTCCTTGGGTGGAACTTGTTTTTGATAAGAAAACTCACGGCTGTCAATTTTGATATACCGATAAATCAAATCAAAGTAGGCAAGCAATTGAATGGACGTGGAAGGAATTTTAAAACAGAAAAAGAAAAAACAATTTCTTTCGGCCGAGCGACTTATTTCTCGCTGATTTGCTGTTATTCATACCAACATATAACCCAAAATTGACGGGCAGTGATCGTTTTTTCCTCGTCGAGAAAGGGGAAAGGGACCGGGGATCAACCTGAAAGGACAAGCTCGTCTTGTAGCTTTCCTTCCTTCGACCCACAGGCCACCTTTGGAGGTCCAGATTTTCCCAAATGTGGCGAGGATTCCGAATCCGCAGCATAAAATTTATGGCGGCCATGGAAAAACGGAGATAGTGGAGGCCCGGCCCGGCCCGGCCCGCCCGCCGCCCGCTGGAAATCAACCGAAGAAGCTCTTGGTGGAATGTCGGCAAGGATCGAGCATGAGAATTGATTGGATTGGAATAATCATTATGTTTTAGAATGGATCGATTTGGAATTCCGAGTGGCCAATGACAATGGGCGGCAGCTCGGTGGAATTGCCACTCTGATAATTGGGTTCCATCGTGACGTTATGTGGAAGCTAAATCGGTAGTGCGCACAGATGTGAGAATGTTCCCAAAATCAAAATGAAAGTATTCCTCTGGGACACGTCCAGGTGTTTCTATGCGATTCAGTACGAGAATTATTAATCCTTTATATTCTTAAGTTTGATGTGTGCATATGGTTGGTGTCTGCTCTTTGATTTCCCACCTTAAAATTTGCTTTTCTGTGTGGCCGACGGGGAAGCAAGCTTATCTGGGGCGGTGTTATTGGAAGTGATCTCGCTGTGGGGTCAGGGCGACTCGGCTTTTCACAGTGGTGGAGTCCGGAGGACTAAAGGCTAAAGCAGACAAAGTTGGCAGTGGGATTTCCATTTTCATTTTCGGGTTTCTGGCCGTGAAGATCTGGCATTAGACCTTTGAATTTTCGAGAAGCGAAAAGAACATTTACAGGTAGGTCCCCGGGTGAGATGTTTAACAGTAGGTAGTGTGGGACACCCGGCGTTTTAATTTTGTTCTGGTCATTTTAAACGTGATTTGCAAGTGCAGGATGCCTTGATTTAAGGCTACTAATGGCTTGTTTTCTACCTAATTAAAATGACGACCTGCTCTGTGCGATACATGTGTCCGGGAGTGGACTTATTTGCCGAGCTGTCGCCTTTGGGGATTCCTGGTAAATCCTTAATTCAAAAGTAATGAAGGACTGTGTACGTGGAGGCTCAGAAAAATGCCAACTTTTCAAGAACGCACGGTAGCCACACGAGTTTGAAATCGAATGGTGTCTGTCAGGAATAAGTTTTTGCGGGAGGAGAGCATTGGCTCCTCTGTGAATTAATGATTCGGATTGGCTTGAATCTGGACGAGTCACAAAATAAAAAGAGTAACCACAGGTCCGTTTTTGTTCACTGTGTTCTGCGCTGTGAGCAACTACTGAATCCAAATGGTAATTTCTCTCTCAGACAAGTGGCTACACAAAGAAGTTACTGTTCACTGTGTTCTGCGCTATGAGCAATTACTAGATCCAAATGGTAATTTCTCTCTCAGACAAGTGGCTGCACTGATAAGATTGGGTGAGGTTTTTTTTTTTTTCTTTTCTTCTCTGTAAAGTAATCTTTTTACTTACTTTTCTGACAAGTTTTTTTTTAGCTGTGGGGTTTTAAATTTCCAGTCAATCCAGAATTTTGGTTGATTTTTTGAGCCCATGTTCTTAACCATTAAGAGGAAAAGCATGTTATTAACCATTAGACCCACTCATAAACTAAAATATATATATTATGAGTATTATGAAAACAATGCACTTAAAGTTTAAAGTGTCCAAAGCACTTTTTTCTATTGGATAAATTATGTTTTTTTATCCTAATATTTATAAATATAATATTCTCTATAAGATGAATTATATAAAAAATCATATTGTTAATTGAATTTAGTTTAAGTGGTTGGGAGGATAAAAAATCATATTGTTAATTAAGTTTAGTTAGGTGATTGGGAGGACTGATTATCCTTCCCACCTATATTTAATTAAAAAATATATCCAAAAATTATATTAAATAAAATTTAAATTTGAATATGAATATAAACTTTAATATAATAGATAATAAAAAATATTTAGTATGAACTCAATACAAAAGTATATATTTTAGAGACGAGTTTTTTCTTTAATGAAAGCAAGGTTATGAATAAATATTTAATATTTAAAAACTAGATAAACAACATGGAACATGAGAGGTTTTCTAAGATTGCTTAAAACTCTAGTCAAATCCACCTACTTCTAAGTAGGGTTGGCATAAACATGTCAAACCTTGACTAAATTATTGAGGATAAAGGAAGATGTCACTTTAGGAAATAACAATAATATTAAAAATATCATTACATAAATATTTAGAGGATAAAAGAAAATTAAAATATTATAAGGAAGTGATCAACCCTCACATAAAAGATCAAAAGTATCTCTTTGCCATTTGTGTGACATTGAGAGGGTTGAAGATAAAAAACAAAGTCTTTCCTTCTTACACCTACATTAAATCACAATTTCAAATTATTTTTGAACATATAAATAAAATTCTAAAGCAAACCAAGTAATTTCTTACCTTTTTTAAGGTCCAATAAACCAAAATTAAATTTCTTACCTTTTTTAAGGTCCAATAAACCAAAATTAATACTAGTGAAGATTAACCGTCATCATACTCATCATAATATTTAAAAACATATATTTTATTCTATATTTAAAAAGTAAATTAAATCTTATTACTATGATAAACATAAATAAAACCAAATTAAAAGAATACAAAATCTTTAACAAGAAAATTGATTATGTATAGATAAAAAATGAAACTCACAATGACATGATTCTAATTAAAATCAATGAAAAACGAGTAAGAAAATAAAATATGTAACCAAAAATCTCAAAGGTGATATGTAGAGAACAAAATACCTGTTGTATAAAAATGAACTTAAAATAAATTTTGTACAAAGTTGAGATACGAAATTTTTTTTTAGAAAAACTAATTAAAAAAACAACAATATTACATAGAAATAATTAAAAAACAACAATATTACATAAAAAAAAAATTGATTAAAAAGTAAAAAATTACTTAAAATTTAAATTTCTATAACATATAATAATATAATTAAACAACATGATCAAATGAAACCTATGGAAAGAACCACTAAAAAAAAATTAGAAAAAACTAGCCAAAGAACCATGGTAGAAAAAATTACACACTGTACAACTTACTAACTCATGGAAGAAGTCTAATTTACATATAAAATTAACTTAAAAAATATTTAATAAAAAATACAATAATATTGGTTTAAAAACTAATATAAAAAACCAAGTAATTGAAAGTAAAGGAAAAAAAAAACTCTTAAATAGAAAATAAAGCAACTAGACCAACTCCATAGTTTGCATCATATGATTACCTCACTAACTAATCTAATTATCCCATTACTTTGGAAAATGACATAAACTTGGTATGTCCATATGATTAGACATCTAGAAAATGTGTGGAGTCTTCATCTCCTCTAATTGGATGATTGTCAACTATTCCACTAGTGAGCTGCTCCCGAGTCCCTTCATACGTAAGTTTGAAATAGGAGAGTTCGTGATGTGAAAAGGGATCAACATTAAAAAAATGAAAAACTATTATTACCATTTCACGAGAGAGGGTCTTACTTTTCCCATTGGTTTGACATTTCGGTGTCGTGGACAATTCTATATATTTTAGAGTATATAAAATATTATCCAACCTTCATTGTCTCAGCTATCCCCACCCCCGAAACTGAGTCCATTCATGCGTAAGTTTGAGTTGGTCGTGTTCGTGTTGTTACCAGTCATCAACGTTACCAAATCGGCCACCACCCGGAAACTGCCGCTGCCTTCTTCTGTAAGTTTGAATTGGTCGGAGGTCGAATTCGTGGTGTAAAAAGTCATCAACATCGCCAGATTGGCCACAAATGACAAAATAGAATGACTACTCAATCATACATGCGTTTTCTTTTTAATAATTAAACATTTTAAAAGGATTAAGTTAAACATGCAGCAATTACATCTTATTATTGAAATTTTTAGGTTCGTTTCGAGATTTATGATGATCTAAGTTGTATATTTATGGTTGAATTTTTTTTAGTTTTGCCCATTTTAAATCAATTTATATAATTATTGATGTTGTTCGTTAAATTTGGGAGAGAATTATTATAAGAAGGAATGAATTCATGTCCATTTATTAACTTACTTTTTTTTTAAAATGGTGTGATTTTTAAAAATAGAAAGTAATAAGATCATTTGTTTAATTTTCTACCTTGCTTTTTTTTAGTTGTGGGAATTGGAGATATAGAAAGTTAAAATTTCAAGTGTTTTCAAATTTTTTATATCAATTAATTTAGAATTGGACAAAAATTCTAACAACAATGTTTTACTATTCATGGAACTTAAATCATGATGAAACTAAAAACATATGTGAAATTTCTACCAAATTCTTATAACATTTGTGGTAGAGAGGATTCTCCCCATGGAGAAGGTTTCACAAATAAATGTATTAATCAAATGGTTAGTTATCCAATTCAAAAATTCTTTTATTTCCCCTTCATGGAGCTTCTTTCCAACTATCACCCTCAAAGTATTATGATCCAAATTGGATCATTGCTAAAATCCGTTTGCAATGAGCATTTAATTTTTTTTTGGAAAAAGTTGAGGAAATGTCCAAAGTTCACAAGGAAGTTGAAATGAATCATTGCAATACTTGGCCTTTAAGGTACCCCATTAAAAATGAAGGTTGTGGAGAAGAAGTGCAGTCAATAGAGTGGAGAGATGAGGAGGAAATGAAGAAGGGTGGTAGCAAAGATGAGAGCTCAAAGAAGCAGTCTTCTTGATGATCCAAGGAGAATAAGACATTTAGTCTAACCCACTATGAGTAAAGATTGTTGTTGAAACAAGACCATCTACAAATTTAGTGCTAGTGAGTAACAATACAACTTAGTTTTCCTCACAGTTTTCCCAAACATCTATGTTTCTCTATTTGTGTTTTAATGTTTTGTAGAGTGTTTTGGATGATAGTAGTCATTTATGTTGTATTGTTATTTCTAGTTGCACATAGGGTTATGATGAAGAGTTTTATCTTGTCATTCTTTTAATTCACTTAGAAACCAATTTCCATTAGTATTTAATGTATGACAACAACTCTCTATTCTCCTCTGTCCATTCCATTATACTCACATATTGAAGATCAATGGTTGTCATCTCAAAGTTGCTTCACTTATGTAGGAGGTTTCTAAATTGCTTATGGTGGACTATTTGGTGTTTCTAGCATTGATAGGCATTTTTCATTTTGACTTGGATGTTCCCCTCTCCTTTAAGCAATGTTTTTTTCTTCTATTAGGTGAATTCAGGGTTAGTCGATTTTCTTTGTTGTATTTTCAAATTAAGCATTGTAACCAATTATCATACAACTCTTGAAGAGGAATGACCTCATCCTATTTTTAATTACAAAGACCTCATTTAATTTTATTCGAGAAAGTATCAATGTTGGTGAAATGGACAAGCCATAGACCTACCATTTACAAACTATAATTTTGTCTTCTTCTCTATTCACCACATAAAGTGTTGTTTCTTCAAATTAAGCAATTATGGGCATCCATTCAAGTATCCTTCCCTAAATTTTTGTTTTGCTAATTTTATGGTCTGTATTCCTCTTCATCCTCTTAACATTGTTGTTCAACTAATTGCCATCATTTGGATTTTGGTTTATGTCAACTTTTCCTTTAAAGATAAGTTCATGCTGGGAACATATATCATGTACTTGTCCTACTTGTTGACAAATATATTCACAAAACCTTGGCATCTTGACTTCACCTTGCATGTTGAAGCTTCGTCTTTAGTTTTGCCATTAAATCTACACCTTGAACTCTAGAGCCCCATGGAAACTATTAATGATATTTTAGGGGATTATCAGGGGTTGAGGTTAAATCAATGACTATTACTTTTTCTTTATTTCTATATTTATTTAAGGAGAGCATTGTGAAGCAATTAATCTTCTTGTGATATGGTGATCACAGTGATATCCACAATGTGGAAATTATAAACATATTTTGCCTGTGTTATAGGCATGATGAATTAACAAAGACAAAGAGTCACAATGTGGATTATAAGCATCTTATGTTATTGGCATGATAACTTAACAAAGACAAAGAGTAGCAAGGAGACTTCAAACACTGATCCATTTACTTCTTGTTAGAAGAACTCAAGACATTCACTTAACAAGGTGGAGCATTTCAAATCCTTTATGGGAATTCCTAATGCTACATCTTCAATGGCTTAGTCTAAACGTTCTAAGCTTTTGACTTTTCAACAACTATCTCCATGTGACTCAAAATATGTAATTTCAATCACATTTTTCTAAATTTCCAGCCAAATTTTGAATAAAAATTGTCTAAGAAAATACAATTAAAAAAGAGAAAATATTAAAAAAGTAAACTGTTTAGAATACGTCCTTAACTTTGCATTGAGGTTGCGTCAAAAAGTATAAAATTCCCCATTGGTCCTCTAAAGAAAGAGGGCATTACTTAAAGGCCAATTTTTTGGCTTGAATCAGGCAATGTAAATTTGGACAAAATCACTATTTTTTATTGTTCAAATTACATTTCTGAATACATAAATGGCCAACCATTCATCACCAGGAAAAATCAAACAAAAAAAATTACCAAAAAAACACCAAAAAGTAAAACGTTTAGACTACTGCTTAATTTAAATACTCTGCGAATATACTTCATCAACTTTCGACTTTCAAGGTGACGAGTAGCCATAGATATATGTAACAGCTCCTATGCTGTCATGTATGACACAACACCAGAAAGACGAACCCAACAATTTATTTTTATAAAAATGCTAGACAATATTATAATAGCGGAGGATTTAGGAAAAAGCCCGAGCATATCGATAAAACCAGCATCTTCGTACAGCGATATGTAGATGACATCCCTGGGAAACCTAATTCCAAGGAAAATACAAGGTCACGCCTGACGTGACCGCACTCTGAAGTAACCAAATCCTGTTTCGTTAACACTCGCAGTAAACTCTGAGGTCAGGTCAGATGAGGAATAAATCGATCGTACCGCCTCCACTGAGGGTTTAGGTGAAAGAAACAAGTGCATGACATACGATTCGTGTTACGATTTTCCAAAATCCTTACCAGTACTTCTCAGGTCATGATGAGTACCCTAATAAGCCAAGTTTTGGCTGCTGTTTCCATTATAAACCTAGCCAGTGGCCACCTTCAAGAAAATTGTCCTTGCGGCCTGCAGGAATACAATCGTATTTCCCCAAGCAACTTCAACCGAACGGAGGTTAGAAAGGAAAGGGGACCCTGCCAAACGGTCCAAGTCATCATCAATCACCCAACCGCTTAAAACGCCAATGCTGATATATTAACAAAACCATAGATCAACAGAAAATTTCACCGTCCCGAACCTAATCTTGACCTACTGTTCGATCTAGAAGACCGTGACGATAACGGAATTCAAACGTGGGTGTTTTGCGTGGGTAATTGTGATGCGCATGATGGGAGTACTGTTCCTGTCGATTGTCCGTTTGTCTGTGTTGCTGGTGGTGGGAGGAGAGAATGTTTTAATCTTTTTGGAAACCCTAATGTTGCGGTACCGGTTAGGTGCGCGAGCCGGAACGCGCGTGCAGTTTCAGGCCTCCAGGTGTTGGTGTGCGGACGGAATATTTGGATTTACAAACAGCAATGACGTGACCTCAAAACCTGCTTTGGGACTACGCTCCCTCCAAATGGAAATAGAGAAGCTACACTGAGAGCGACGAGTAGACGACGAAGGGGTCTCCTCGTACAGATCGCTACCTGTGTCCGTAGAAAGGGGTGTCCTCGTACAAACCGCTACCGGTGTCCGTAAAAATGCCGAGTGACAGGAAGCACAGACCGCCACGGCCATTGCAAATAAAACAGGGACATGAGATCATTAGCATCCATGGCAATGGAAATGTGAATTATTGTAATTCCCCTGCTCCAATGCCGTTCATTTTCTTGCGTGCGCTTGGCAGTGCCCGCCCACCTGCTTCTTCCCGTCCACGCTCCGTCACCATAAAAAATAAGACACACCGACTGAATTTTGGCTACTTCTCGCCATTAGAGTGAGTTTGAAACCAAATCCTTGTCCGCTCTGGCCTGGGACGTTGCTCCGTCAATGCTATCTATGATCTAGCTGTTCTAGAACATTTGGCCTCCTCTATTCAAAATGCTTTCCCAGGGCTTGCAAGATTGCCGAAATTGCATGCGTTGCCTGCCAACTGCTCTGTGGATCACGTATCGTTTTGCTGTAAGTGGGAACCGTTTGGTGTTTGTTTGAAGATGACGGTCCAGATGATCCAGATCCAATAGCAGAATCTGCACGGCTTTGCGCCGGTTTGATTACGCAATTGGGCTTGTCTGCGATTTACGCTGGACGACAAGGGTCTGTTCTTGCGATTTACGCTGGACGACAAGGGTCTGTTCTTTAGAAATCATGTTGGGGTATGAGAGAGGAGGGGTGATGGGATTCAACATGGATGAAAATTCTTGCGGCAAAAGTTTTACTTCTTGGAAACCCAATTCCTTGGGCGATCTGCTGCAATGGCCAGTCAACGATGTGGCGGGAGCTGTGACGCTGGATATTCTCAGGGACACTGTTATTTTGACAAACGCGAATGAGATTGAGGATAGAAGATCGATTGCCAATTCCACCATGGAAGCCTTCTCGCAACATTCTAGACGGTCTTCGAGAAGTGGTACCTTGACTACTCGGATTGTTCCCTTAACGTTTTCTCCTGATCTTTGGATTGACGACAGTAATAATGAAGGACAAAAAAAGCCTCGGCTCGAGAAGAGCTTATCCGTGGCCGAGCATGCAATCCTAGGACTCAGATTCATCAACAGAGCCACCGGTGACAAGGACTTAGATAAGCTGTGGGCCGAGGTCGAATGCCGCTTCAACAAGCTTGCATTGTCTAACTATTTGCTCGATCGCTCGGACTTTGCAGAATGCATTGGTCAGTTGAAAATTTCTGGTTTGTGCCCAGAATTAAATGCCAGGGGAAGATTTTATTGAGAAAAACTGTGTTCTTGTTTTGCAGGCATGAAAGAATCCAAGGAATTTGCCTTACAATTGTTTGATGCGCTTAGTAGAAGAAGGGCGAGGGGCCGACACTTAAAGAGCATCTCCAAGGAAGAATTGCACGAGTACTGGTGCCGAATCACGGACCGGAGCTTCGAGTCGAGAATACAAATTTTCTTCGACCTGTAAGCAATTGGAGATTTGATTTCAAAGTCTCAAATTTCATGTACAAAATTTGAAAATTTTATGAAGCTAACAAGCTCTGAATATATTACAGCTGCGATAAAGATTCAGACGGTCGTATCTCAGAAGCAGAAGTGAAGGAGGTGAGTTAGGACTTGTTCTTTGTACCAATAATAGATTTTTTGTTATTTGTTTCTTGACATTTTGTATTGGAAATGTGCGCGTATTTGCATCGTTTGAAGAATTTCGTTTCAGGTGATTCTTCTCAGTGCATCGGCGAATAGGCTTTCAATATTGCAAGAACAGGCGGACGAATACGCAGCTTTGATTATGGAACAACTTGATCTCGACAACCTAGGATACATTGGGGTAAATATAAAAATATTCAACCAGCCTGATGTAAGCCAATGTTTCAGCCAAAATTGTAAATTTTAGTAAGGAATTCCGATCAAATGGGAAGGAAACGGGATAATCGTTCGCTTTTCCTGTTTTGATGTTCCAGACAATGTTAAATTTTCTCGTGACCGTTTTTCCCATATGCATAATTTTTATATGATTGTTGATTATAACTGTGTCTTGGCAGCTATCCGAGCTCGAAACTCTATTCAAGGAAGTATTTCAAAGCGAAGGCTACCAGAATTACAGCCAATCTCTAGGGCCGCCGAGAAAGAAACGATATCTGCAGAACACGCTAAGAAAAGCAAGAGTTTTAGCCCGAAGCAATTGGAAACGTGCCTGGATTGTTTCTCTATGGTTGTTAATCTGTGTTGGACTTTTCCTTTGGAAGTTTTTCCAGTACCGACAAAGGTCTGGGTTTGAAGTCATGGGATATTGTCTGTGTACTGCGAAAGGCGCTGCCGAAACTTTAAAGTTCAATATGGCGCTCATTCTTCTTCCGGTCTGCAGAAACACCATTACATGGCTTCGTTCGACCTGGTTCAGCTCGGTCGTTCCTTTCAACGACAATATTAATTTCCATAAGGTAAAATGAAATGATTTCACGTGTTGAGGCCGAATTACTATTTTGTTCAGACAAATTGAAATTGTTTTGGCGGTTTCACAGCTAATCGCCGCAGGAATCGTGGTTGGAATAATTCTCCACGGAGGAACTCACCTTGCTTGCGACTTTCCGAGAATTGTAAAAGCCGATCATTACACATTTCAACAGACAATAGCAGTGGACTTCCACGGGAAGCAACCTTCCTATACCGACATCCTCTTGACAACGGAAGTCATATCCGGAATTTCCATGTTTTTTCTGATGACTGTAGCGTTTTTACTGGCCACTCGTATATCCAGACGGAATCTTCTCACTTTGCCATGGCCTCTGCACAGACTAACAGGATTTAATGCCTTCTGGTATACGCACCATTTGTTCGTTATCGTCTACATACTGCTTATTATCCACTCGATTTTTCTCTTCTTGGCGCACGATTGGATCCAGAAAACGGTACGGCATTATAATTTTTTGTAGGATTTCTTTAAATTTCATAATCTTGAAGCTTCCTGATTCTCAATCACGAACATTATTTGAATTTAGTGCTTACTGAAACCTTTTACTGTCGAAAATAAATTTGCAGACGTGGATGTACCTTGCCGTTCCCGTGATCCTCTACGGAGGCGAACGAACATTACGTGCTTTAAGAGCAAGGCGATACAGAGTAAAGGTATTGAAGGTATGAAGACAGCTTTAATCTTCCGCAAGTTATTTCCGTTTCCATCCTTAATTATAGGCTCTGACTTGTTCATGACGTTGATATTTCAGGCAACGAGTTATCCTGGAAATGTGCTAGGCCTTCACATGACCAAGCCGCGGGGATTCCATTACAAAAGCGGAATGTACATTTACATTCAATGTCCAGAAATTTCTCCATTCGAATGGTAAATAAATGGCATTTTATATTCGGAAAATATCGTCGTGAGGACAACTTTGATCATTAAATATCTTAGGCCAGATGTTGAATTCGAGCTTTAAATTCTGCTAAACGTGGCTCTGAACAGTTTAATTCTTTGACAGGCATCCGTTTTCTTTGACGTCGGCGCCGGGAGATGATTATCTGAGCGTGCACATTAGAAATTTGGGAGATTGGACTCAAGACATAGGGAGCTTATTCCAGAAGGCAAGCTCAACAGTGTACAGCGTAAAAGATTTCCAGAAATGAAACTTGACAACTATCTCCGCTGACATTCATTTGGCATTTGCAGGCTTTAAACGTGGCAGGGGACGATGGCGCATGCGATTCTTCTAGAGATGTTGCCACCTTACCAAGGTTTGCCAGCAAGCTCTCTAGTGTAATTTTGAAATCTCAGATCGATGTAAACTCCATTGCACCGGAATTTGAAGAGTTGAAAATCTTGCTTGGTTTTTTATGAATAAATGTTTTGACAGATTCTCCAAAATATACATAGACGGTCCTTACGGTTCGGCGGCGCAAGATCACAGTAAATACGACGTGATGCTTCTGATCGGACTTGGCATCGGCGCTACTCCGTTTATTAGCATTCTTAAAGACATTGTTAACGATGAGAAGACACGTTGCAGCCATGTAATTTGGTCATTTAACGTAGTTGTAATTTCTGGTAAAATGATTCCTGAATGAACGATTTTGCCGATTTGATTTTATTTGATTTCAATGCAGATTGATGACGAAGAAGCGGGAAAAACCCGCAGGCCGTCCAGAGCTTATTTCTACTGGGTTACCAGAGAACAAGGCTCGTTTGAGTGGTTTAAAAGCATCATGAACGAGGTTGCAGAATTAGACAAGAAGGTGAGAACGGCCGCAAAAGCATGTAGATTTCCATTCGGCATTTGAAGTTTGGATTTTTCTTGTTTTAAAACTGACATTTAACCGGTGAACGGTAAATGTAAATGTGCAGTCCGTGATAGAAATGCACAATTATCTTACAAGCGTTTACGAAGAAGGTGATGCTCGGTCTGCCTTCATAACAATGGTGCAAGCTTTGCATCACGCAAAAAGGGGACTTGACATCGTCTCCGGAACGCCGGTACTCATTCCGTCTTTAGCTTTTTCGCGTGTATAAGTTTCCCGGGCTTATATTTTGTTTCTCAGCGATCTAAAAATAAATATGTATTTCAGTTGAGGACTCATTTTGCAAGGCCGAACTGGCCCAAGGTGTTTTCAAGATTGGCAGCCATACACGACGGCGCGAGAATCGGTATATGCCTGATGAATCTTTACCCTTTAATTTCGCATTTTCCGGCTTTTAAAAATTATGACTTCATCGGTATGCAACGTAAATGCAGGCGTTTTCTACTGCGGATCAACTCGTCTGGGCAAGGAGCTGGACATGTTGTCCAAAAAATTCACGCGAAAGTCGAATACAAAATTCATATTCCACAAAGAACACTATTAAACAAGATGCAGCAGCTTCTTGATTTATTGTTCGTCTTATTTTCTTCACCGTCAAATCCAAGAGCGGCTTTCTAGCTGGCCATTCTATGCTTATTATCTTCTTTATTTATGTAAAGTAGCATAAAAGATCGCTGCAACAATCTCAGAAAATATGTATCGAACCTAAACAATTTTCAACCAGACTATATCAGTAGGTATATCTGATCTGATGTGACCGCCAAGATGTGAATATTTATTCAACAAAATATGGGAAAATTTAGGTTAGCTGCACAACAAGCCAAACTTCGCAGAAAAAGCTGGAGATAACAGTCAGCCAACAGGTTCATCGATCCTTTCTTACCAAACACAGAATCCAAGACAGAAGCACAGCCTGCATGAATGCAGTAATAAAGAACGACTACGACTACCGCAAAGCAAAGCAAAAGCAGACGCAGCTTTGTATCTATTGAGAATATTCTTAAGCAATTTATCCGGGGTAATTTGGATCTATTGCTAATGGTAATTTCTTTATAAGAATATTCTGAAGTAATTTGCACCACCATCTTTCTCTCCGTGCAATATTCATTTCATGTATCTTTTAAACGCCAAACATATTGCCAAGTAAACACGGTTTTGCACTTCACTTTAAAGCCAGTACAGCGTTCTTAACATGATCATCATAAACTGGAAGAATAGTGTGAGAAACTAATTGAACCAACTTTTCATCTACCATTCTTGTAGTATGTTCCAACCGCTTAGTTTTCAAATCATCGAGGCGTTGAAGAAAACGCTTCACGCGAAAGTGCATGCCAACCTGTCAAGTTTTTATCTTAATTTATACACAACTAGACGTATATGTCAAATTATACTACAGTACGCACCTGGTAATGAACAATCTAACTATAAAAATGAATATTAACAGTACTAAAATAATCATATTCGCTTCCATGCGGAAATCCTGTATTTCATCATTTACATATCGATCCTGCAACTTTATTGGGGCTGTCTACGTCCTTTCCTCATAATAAAGCTGCTGTTGTTGATGATCACAAGCAATCCACAAGTCTGATCTGAGAGACATACTTTGCAGAACTACAAAGAAATGGTAGTCAGTAATAAGCTTTTCAGTATCGGCTGAATATAAATCATTCGCCCTGGCCAGCAGTGGTGGCGCAGTCTGTTGGGATCATTCGCATCCTATGGCGCATTTGCATTTTGCGTGGACGTGTTTCGAAAGGATGATTTTTTTTCACCGTTAAAACAAAAGCCGAGTAATGAATGATAAGTTGATAACAACGTATTTAGTTTAGATTTAGCACTGTAGAAATGTTAGCAGTGCATTTCCCACTTTGATCATTAATATAATGAACGTGCAGAAGTGACGTGTAAGCAGTCGCAAAGTACCAAATTCGCAATGTGTGGGTAAACTTGGCATGGTGCTTAGTGGCTAATTTGGGTAGTTGTCATGGCTTTACCTAACTCCTTTATAGGTAGTACAACCTTTGCAGGGCCTCCAATTGTCATGACGCATGAGAATCTCAATAATAGTGAGCCCACTTAGTCACTATAATAGGCAAGCCCAAATATGTGGGCTACTAAAGCGTTGTTGTTTATGTACTTCAAGGGACAATGCTTCTCATTGTGGCTTAGATTCGTCACTTACACACATTTGGTAACTCTTTTAATTTTTTAAAAAATTAAAAGATGTCAAGTTTAGGGTAGTATATCATGTGAATAGTAGATGGTGAATGTTCATAGGGATCACCATCACTTAATTACTAAAAATATCTTTTATTTTTTAATATATAAATATTTTTAATTTTATAATTAATATTTAAATATTTAAATTATTAATTTAATAAAAAATTAAATAACTTATAATATAAGAAATTAAATAACTTGTAACATTTCCAACTTTCGAGACTTTGTCATAGATTTTTTTTTCCCTCATACTTTTCTTTCTTCGTTTCTATAATTTTGTTGGTAACACACGGAAGTTCATCCTTGCATTTTATATTTATGGGCCTCTTAAAAATGAGAGAAATAGCCTTGTTTAAAAAGGAACACCCCATTATTATAGGTTAAAAAATAAATTAATTTGATCTTTTATTTTTTGTTGTATTGGTGGCTTACCTATTAAGATTTGTATTTCGTACGATTACACGGAAAGATTCATGGTAAACATTTTTATATCAATAAATAAATTATGGTGATAAATGAAAACGATATAAAACATAGATAATTCCAAAATCGTTCTGTTGTGTCACATCGAAAATATAGAAGTTTTAAAATATGACGATCTCTCCAAAGTGATCACAAGACTAGACAAATGATCACTAAAAGTGTAAAAAGGATTTATTTTCATATAAAAAAATTAAATGATCACTAAAGTGTAAAAGGATTTATTTTCATATAAAAAGAAGATTGGGTATAGTGGTAGCATGAGAGTTTTTTTCCAAAATGAAAATTCCACATTATATTAATAATAATATTTTATTTTTTTTCAAAATACAATTTTTATTGACTAAGCGTTAAGAGTCCCTTAAGGACAGTCCATTACATAGAAGATGACTTTCATAAAGATTCGTTCATAGGACTAAAAAGGATGGACTATATCCTTTTTCTACAACCAAGCTTTAGAAAGACTAGACAGGCCATCAAAGATCCTCTAACCAAGAGGGAAAAAACAGAAAAATACAAAAGCTTGCCTCCACAGAGAAACATATACATCATGTGACAACCGGGAGAACACTACTGATTTATGAAAAGAGTAGGGCCCTCATGGCCATCCGTCCAAAGATTGAATGCAATTCTCCCTCGACAACTGTCTAGAGCCTTCTTTGAAAGGCTATTAGCTTGATTGTTCTCTTCCTTGTAAATGTGCGCAAAGGAAATAGTTCTGAAAAGTGGACAAAGTTCTTCTATTATATCCTTCCAAGCATCCAGATTTGCCACCCTTAGTGCACATTTTCGATTGAGCCAATCGATGACTATCCTTGAGTCCCCTAAAACATGTAAATCAGAGACTGCGAGTCTAGCTGCTAGAGTTAATGTAGCCCAAGCTCCCATAAGTTCATCTCTGGAATTTGTTCATTTCCCACATTTTAGAATCCATTTGTATTCTCTAAGATCATCAAGCTTTATGATTCCACCAGTTCCACTAAGAGAACCATTTTGTTGGGCAGCCCCATCAAATCATGCAAGAGATTTATCTATAGGAAAAGTAGTGGCAAGAAACCGTGGAAAGCAATCTTTATGAAAAATCTTTGAAACACCTAAAGCTCCCAGTGCTAGGAAAACAATTCTCTACAAAGAAGGCGACAAATCTTCAAAAATAGCCTTATTCCTTTCTATCCAAATGTACCAACAAGTGTAGGCCAGGAGAGCAGGCATATTAGAGTTCTGTAAAGACCAATTTTGGAAACATTCCATCACCGAATTTCCATTCCATCCAGTAGCTATGTTCAACACCTTTTTGATTTCCTCCCAAATTGACATGGTGAAGGCTCACTTAACAAATAAGTGTTTTGTAGATTCTCTCTTATTTTTGCACAGATTGCAAATACCGGGCCCCTTCCACCCTCTCTTCTGTAAAATTTTCCATGATAAAATCTTATTTTCAGCTAAAAGCCATATGAAGAGCTTTATCTTCAATGAATAGTCCCACTTCCACAGTTTTCTCCTCCACCCCCCAAGATTGTATTTCCACAATTTTTTGGATAACGCCTCGTAAACATTCTTGACAGAGATTTTCCCATACATATCTCCTCCAGTCCAAATCATCTCATCTTGTTGATTAACTAAAGCTATTCCAGATTCAATCAAAGACTTCCTATAATGATCTCATTCCTCAGCTAGCTCCTCTTCCAGCCCCAATTCGACACTGCTAATCCAGCTTGTATATGTCGCGGTCCCAATCATCATCTAGCTCGCTTGATATAGAAGGTGAATATCCTTTTGATTTAGTCGATTCACCAACTCTCGGGACAAAAAAGCGTCCTGTCCCAGGGTTAATATTGCATCCTTTCCGATTAAAATTAAGTGACTAGATCTCGGTTTCCAAGCCAACCAGTGTAGGATGATAGGCAGGGTATTTCAAAGATTTTTCCACGTTTGGGATCCAATTGGATGAAACAGTTTCGTCGAACGAAGCGAAGTCAGAACTGAACCATGCAGAAAATACTTATCCTTCAGAACCCTTTGCCTTATTCCATGTTTCATCAGAGCTCTCCACAGAGTATTTGAAGCCATGGCTCTATAAAAAACAAAAATATTACGAAGGCCCCAACCTCCATAATGTTTGGGCCTTGTAATAGACTGCCAACTGCTTAAATGATACTTAGGGTTGTAAATGTTACCTGACCAAAGGAAATCGATACTCACCTTACAGATTCTATGAAGGACAACAATGGGAATGTGAGCAAGGGCCAACCAATAAATAGGTTAGCTCTCCCAGACCACCTTAATCAATACCAAATGACTCCCAAGTGACAGCCACATGTTACTCCAGTGTGTTATCTGAGCCTCATACTTGTCGATTAGCCATTCCCAATCCTCTGCTTTATAATTGTCTGGTTTTAAAACATACCCCAGATATTTGAAACCCATAACAAGATATTTACCAGTGAAAGGAAGTATATCCTGTATAGTCATGAGTGTTTCCTGTGGGACACCTGCGTGTAGAAAGACTGACTTCTGTACATTGATCACCAAGGTCGAGGCTTTGCAAAAAAATTTTACAATATCTTGTACAACCTCCCACTTTGCCAGGGTCTCTCTAGTCATTATAAGTATGTCATCAACAAATAAAAGATGTAGGACTTTAATCAATCTGGAGACCTTAATTCCTGTAATAGAACCTTTGTCTTTTTCTTTTTTAAGAGAAAGACTAAGACCTTCCATAACCATAATGAAGAGAAGTGGTGATAGCGGACATCCCTGTCTAAGTCCTCTGTTGCTTTTAAAAAAGTTTGAAGCCTCTCCATTAATCAAAATAGCTTAAGTAGCAGAAGAAACACAAGCCATAATCCAATTGGTAGTTGGAATACCAAAACCACATTGAAGCAGAATTAACCTAAGATAATCCCAATTCGTACAATCATAGGCCTTTTTTAAATCGAGTTTCAGAATTATAGCTTGTAGTTTTTTACTTTTAATACTGTGTAAACATTCTTGTGCAGTGTTGATTGCATCAAGAATTTGCCTACCTTTAAGAAAACCTAGTTGTTCTTCTGATAAAGATCTGGACAAAATTGGTCTAACTCTCTTAGCAATCACCTTTGCAGTTATCTTGTAACATAAATTTCATAAAGCTATCGACCGAAAATCACTGAACCTTGTGGGATTATTCACTTTTGGAATCAAAGAGAGAAAAGTTGAATTAATCTAACTGATAACCTCTCCTTTGATTCTAGTTTTTTCTACCATATCTAGTAAGTCCTATCCTACCAACTCGTAGAAAGATAAAAAGAATTGCATAGTCCATCCATCGGGACCGGGACTTTTGTCCTTTGTAAAGACCCTTAGAATCTTGAAAAATGTATCCCTAGTAACAACTTTTTCCAATAGTTGTAATTCATCCTCCTGCACAAATCTAGGAAATAATCTGACCGAATTGATTTGATCAACAATAGTATTATGGCCAGTATCATTGAAGAAAGATTTAAAAAAATTTAAAGCTTCATTCTTAATAGCTTAATGTTTTATGTGTAAGATCCCCGAGTCATAATTAATATCCCAGATAATTTTTTTGTTCTGTCTATATCTAGAAAAGCGGTGAAAGAACTTTGTGTTCTTATCACCACTTTTAATCCATATAGCTCTACTTTTTTGTCACCACTATTCTTCCTCTGCCAATGGTAATTTCTTTCTCTTTGTTTCAATATTGTGTATTGTTTGTCCAATGTTTTCTGTAGCGTTTCCATTAATCATCTTCTCAAAACTGCTTTCGAGAGATTCTTCAATCCTATTTAGGTCCATCATATCCTAACGTTGCTTTTCCTTAGCCCGCCACTTGACTCGTAATTTTAATGAATTAAGTTTCCCCACCAGTCTCCTTTGAGAACCTATAATGTGTTGATGGCTTGGATCATTCCATACATCCTTAACCATTTCCACAAAATACTCCTCCTCAATCCAGATAGGTTTTAGTTTAAAAGGATACACCATCACCGAAATCCCCACTCCAAATTCAAGAAAAACCGAAGCATGATCAGATAGAAATGGTAATTGTACCCAAGTCCTATACCTTTGAGTAGTAGCCAAGAGATCCTTGGCTATATAAATCCTGTCGATTCTTTTTGCAATCATCCCCTAATTGGTCATTCCTCCACATCAGAACAATCTCAGCAGGAGCTAAATCAACTAAGGAATTAAAAAAAAAAGCGTTTTGAAAAAACCTGCCAAAGAGTCTTGTAAAGATGAAAGCCCCCAAACCTCTGCGACAGAGGTAGTAAAATTCAAATATCCAACTATAATGAGATCCTTTTGTGCTAAAATACCTGAATCATCCAACAAGACCCATAAATCTTTTATGTCCTGATAGGGTCCATAAACATTCAGAAACGATAGCTTCCTTTTGTCCAATAGAGAGTGTCCTGACAAGAGAATACCACCAGTACTTAGATAAGGATAAAAAACAAATAAATTAGGATCCCAAGACACAAGTAATCCACCATATGTCCCCACTGCACTAAAAACACAAATAATCCAGTCGAGCCAGAGCTTATTCATAAAATGCCTTGCCTTATCTGCAGTCACCATAGTTCTTGTAAGAAGATTATACCCGAAGAAGTTTTAGTCAACAGTCTTCACAGGGAGGCTTGTTTCAGGGGTCCTCCTACCCCTCTGATATTGAGGGATACTAAGATCATGATTTTTCCCTAGACAGGTATTTTAATCCTCTAAGCACCCCAAGATCAATAGTAGTATTAGTGACAAAAAGAGTTGAGTTGTTGGTAGACCCCACCTTCCTACGTGCACTTCGAGTTTTAATTGGGGAGACTTCATACCCCAATCCCCTTGACCACGTAGAAACTAAGGGTCCCTTCCCTTGAATGTCAGTAGAATTTCCAATGGTAGATGGCCTTATCATAGGCGCAGAGCCCAGAAAGTCAGGAGAAAAATAGGGTTAGAAGTCCTATGCTCTGACGGAATTAGGTATGTTAACATTCTCTCCAGAGAACTGTCACTAAGAGATGGTTCAACAAAACCAGGTGTTGGTTGTGGATCCTGATTATCTTCCTGATTTAGAGGTCTTTTACTTTCAACCGTGTTTATACCCCATGAAGTATTTACACCCCAGAAGTATGTACACTCTTCCACGCGGGGGAGTGCGGAGGGGGGGTACCCCCTCTGCGAGGTCCGGGGGGGATATCCCCCGGGCTGGGGGCAAGCGGGCCCCCAGTGGGGGTTCTGGGGCGAAGCCCCCGAAGAAAAATTTGCCTTGTAAAAGTATATTGTAATTTCATTGTAAATCTGGACCGTTCATTATAAGGTCCCAGATCTAACGATAGAGATTATGTTAGGGTTTTTTTCCCTAGAATGCAACCCTCTTTTATGAGGGAAATGTATTGCGGCTATGTATGTTGGCAAGTATTGTATTCTGAGAGAGGAGACTGTGAGAGAAAGAAGAGGAAGTTACAGCAGGTTTTGATGTAGGTTGTATCCCTTGATTTTGCTGGATAATAATAAAGAAAGGACCTGACAATTTCTCTGGTGGACGTAGCCCACACTGGGTGAACCACGTAAATCTGTGTCTCTCTTGTATTGTGTATCTTCTATGTTTTATTTCCACATTTGTTTTATTTTATTGCTCCGCGGTCCTGTTTTTCTAACAACTGGTATCAGAGCGTAAGGTAACTCGTAGGAAAAGAAGGTTCCTGGTTCGAGTGGGAGTAATGTCGGAAGATGGAAATTTTAGGGTCAAGAAATTTAACGGCCAAAACTACCAGTTATGGAAGATGCAGATGGAAGATTATTTATATCAGAAGGATCTATTCCTACCATTGAGCGAAGTAGCAAAGAAGCCGACGGCCATGAAGGACGAAGAATGGGAGATTCTTGATAGAAAGGCTCTAGGAACGATACGACTGAGCCTGGCAGCGTCGGTGGCTTTCAATATCTCAAAAGAAAAGACAACGAAGGGTTTGATGGACACATTGGCCAAATTGTATGAAAAACCCTCTGCGTCCAATAAGGTATTTCTAATGAAGAGATTATTTAATATGAAGATGTCGGAAGGTGGGTCTATTGCAGATCATTTAAATGAATTTAATACAGTTACTAATCAACTAAGTTCTGTAAAAGTGGACTTTGATGATGAGGTTAGGGCTCTTCTAATCTTGTGCTCATTGCTAGAAAGCTGGAATGGCTTGGTCATGGCTGTAAGTAACTCTGTCTCTGGTTCAAATACTTTAAAATTTGATGATGTTGTTGGCGTTATCCTTAGTGAGGAAATGCGACAGAAAAGCACAGGTGAGACATCGGGTAATGTGTTGAACATGGAGAACAGGAAGACAAAAGGATAGAGGAAAGGGCTCAGGGAACCGTGGGAATTCTAGGAAGGGCAGATCCAAATCCAGACTTGGAAAGATAGACTGCTGGAATTGTGGGAAGAAAGGACATCTAAAGAAATACTGCAGAGCTCCAAAGAAACAAAGAGATGGACAACAAGATAGAAATCAGGAAGCAAATGTAATAGGTGATGTGTTACAAGATGCTTTGATTATTTCTGTAGATAATATTTCTGAGTCTTGGGTAGTAGATTCAGGGGCTTCATT
Source organism: Picea engelmannii (assembly GCA_009831015.1). NCBI lineage: Eukaryota > Viridiplantae > Streptophyta > Pinopsida > Pinales > Pinaceae > Picea > Picea engelmannii. Next base: position 388,697 of record ML803014.1, read on the forward strand.
TCATGCCACACCCCATAGGAAACATTTTCTAGATTATGTTCAAAGTGATTTTCGACAGGTTCATTTGGGTGATGATGCACCATGCAAAATTGTTGGAATGGGAAAGGTAAAAATAAAGCAAAGCAATGGAAACCAATGGTTGTTGAAAGAGGTAAGACATATTCCAGATTTAAGGAAAAATCTAATTTCAACAGGGAAGTTGGCAAGTGAAG
>ML803014.1:392094-430862 GCA_009831015.1 Picea engelmannii
AAGATACACACTAGCCAGAATCCTGCAGACATGTTAACAAAGGGAGTAACCAGGGAGAAACTGAGTTCTTGCTCAGTTTCAGTTGGTCTTCAAGAATGAAGATGAAGATGAGAAATTTTCCAGGTCCAAGAAGGTTCAGAGTCCAACATATACAACAGTGGTGGAGTTGTTAAGATCAATCTCCAAGTGGGAGATTGTTGGTTGTGGAGCCTGATTATCTTCCTGATTTAGAGGTCTTTTACTTTCAGCCGTGTTTATACCCCATGAAGTATTTACATCCCAGAAGTATGTACACTCTTCCACGCGGGAGAGTGCAGAGGGGGGGTACCCCCTCTGCGGGGTTCGGGGGGGCTATCCCCCCAGTTGGGGGGTCTGGGGGCAAGCGAGGGTTCAGGGGAGAAGCCCCCGAAGCAAAATTTGCCTTGTAAAAGTATATTGTAATTTCATTGTAAATTTGGACCGTTCATTATAAGGTCGCAGATCTAACAATAGAGATTATGTTAGGGTTTTGTTCCCTAGAAGGCAACCCTCTTTTACGAGGGAAATGTATTGCGGCTATGTATGTTGGCAAGTATTGTATTCTGAGAGAGGAGACTGTGAGAGAAAGAAGAGGAAGTTACAGCGGGTTTTGCTGTAGGTTGTATCCCTTCATTTTGTTGGATAATAATAAAGAAAGGACCTGCCAATTTCTCTGGTGGACGTAGCCCACATTGAGTGGACCACGTAAATCTGTGTCTCTCTTGTATTGTGTATCTTCTGTGTTTTATTTCCACGTTTGTTTTATTTTATTGCTCCGTGGTCCTATTTTTCTAACACCAGGGGCAAAAGACATATCAGTCTCTGGACCAGAATGACTGAGAGAGGGATCTGTTAACACCTCAGTAGGTGAAACCTCACCAGGATTCAGAGAGACATCCCCATCCAAAGTAGGGTCCACTGAATTAAATTTAGAAATATTTTCAGAAGCTAGGGCCGGACTTTTAGATTGTTCTGGGAAAAGAGTGGAATTTAAATGGTCCCGCTCCCAATACGTTAACGAAAAATAAAGATTAGGACTAAAATGTTTTAACTTACTTACAAAAGTCATTTCCATAGATACTGGACTATCTTCAGAGGAGAGTCTCGGATAGTCCAAGAAATCGTCGTCTTCCCCCAGCTGAGTAACATTGTCTCCAAGAGAATCGTCTTCTAAATCCTTGTTTGGCAGGGAACCATATATGTTTGGACATTCCTTTCGTAAATGTCCAATCCTTCTATAAAGTGTACATTGGAATGAAAAACCCAAGTAGTCAAAGCGTTGGAAAAACAAAAAGACCACGCCATCCAATCTCAATAAATTCGAGGAGCCCTTCATGGATATCAACTTCTACCAACACTTTTGCCATTTTTTTATCCACAGATAGTAGGTCCGCTTCTTCTATTTTTAGGAAACGTCCAATGGAATTCCCTACTGCTTCCAGGGATTTAATATTCCACATCTGTAATGGTAGGCTCAAGAGGAGCACCCACATACGCCGAATGCTGAAATATTCCGTTGCAGGATTAAAACATAACCGCCATCTTTTTAACATTAAACTCCCCCCATCAAAGCTCCAAAATGTATTTAGAACCTGTTCTGTATCTTCTAGACTTTTGAAGACATAGCCCGACCATCCTCTTGGAAACTAAAGCACTTCAGGAGTGTATCCTAACAAACGAAGCCAATTCTGTTGCACCCACTCCTCCATAGAAGAGACGCAATGTGAGCGATATGCCAGTTTTCCTACTAAATCACAGAGCGCCAAATTACAGGATTCTTCGAGTCTTATATCCATACCCATAACTAAATTCCATTTAGTACGTTTCGTCTTCCACACCTTTACTATGCAATTTGCTTGACCCCTATGCTCACGCCGACCTCCTCTACCACCATCTAACCCCTTATCATTTTGTGCACCCTTTGTAAAACCGTTCGATATCCCACCAAATCTATGTGTCTTCTTAGCAGGACGATAGTCCACCGAAGAGCCGACTACATTCTCTGCAGATTCTTGCACAAAGAAATAATCTGAGGCGTTAACTGTCTTGTGCAAAAGACTTGGTTCATATGAAGGAGTAGAGGGGAAGCCTCCCACTTTCAAATCAACATTAAATAACTCGCCAGAGTGACGAACAATAAAATTAAATTCGTTTGATGCTTCCTCCAATGAGAAAATCCATGCCCTCTCCCAATGCACCTCGTTAGCCACACTCATGAGTGCACTGACTTCACAATCCATTAAGAGGTGCACTTGTGAGCCCCAAAAATCCCCACCAAAGTTAAACAATTAATATATAGAACCAGTGCAATCACGTCAGAAATAAGAAGGATCTAGTAATGACGAGAGGTTTAAGGAAGACAAGACAGGCTTCAGACCTACAGTCAATAAGTGTATTGGTTGGCTTAACTCAACCACCACTAAAACTAAAAACTAGCAACTAGAGGATGTGCAGGCTTTAAAAGAAATGTACCATGGACAATAAATTCTCTTTCCCACTCACATTGGCACCATTAAGCAAAGCTCTCAAATGCATCCCGACTGTCATTCTCCCTAAATTCTAGCAGTTACTAAAACCACAACCAACTAAAGCGTTGATTTGTTTCCAAACATACCACTAGTTCAAATATTCAAAGAGACAAAATCATTCTCCCCAACTCGTTTTCTCCAACTCCATGGAACCTGCAACTCTGGTTCTTCTCTCCGGATTTTGAAATTCTCCTACCCGCCCCATCTCCTCTCCCTCGAAATTAATTTTATGAAGGTTGCGAAGCACCAACATGAGAGTTTTACAATAGGTATGTCACCACATACATATGAATGGACTCTATATGATGTAATATCAATGTTACTATCAACGTTATTGATGTAAGTTGATCCATACATCTAATTATGATGTAATTTGAGCCATACATCTCATATAAGATAATAGTATAATATAAATATTCTATTTTGTTTTTTATTTTATATTTTGTGATTAACTTGGTCTAAAATCTAATAAAAAATTATTGAAATTGTATATTGTAGTGGTTGAGTTTATATAATCCAAGTATATTTAGGGGGTTTTCAAGGTATTGAATTTATATTGTGTAATTTTGGTAAAGATTAGTATATTGAAGGAAGTTTGAAAGCAAAAGTATTAATAAATTGGATAAAAACATATTTTGATTATCAGAATATATAATGTTTAAATATGATAAGGTTTTTAGTTACTAAGTTAAAATATCATATTACTATTTGGTGGGATTTTATGTACTAAGAGTGTGTTTGTCATAATAAGGAAATGGTAAGAATTTTGAATAAGACGTGTACACTGAATTAGTTGGGTTTAGCTCAGGTTATTGGAAGGAATTTGTTATCATTTCTACCCAAGTTCAATTCTAGAATTTGTTATCATTCCCACCTAAGTTCAATTTTCTCAAGTGATATGTTGAGTTCCTAGTGGGTATATTGTTGTAATCCTTGAGCCTTATGTTGACAAATCTTCAAGTCTATGTAAAATACCATGGTACCATATTCAAAATGAGGAGAAGTTCCCCCACTCCAAATATGTATTTCATGGAAAAAAAAAAGATGTGTTAGGATGTGTAATTTTTCCTTGTGATAAATTATGTAACTTAATATGTATTTCATGGAAGAAAAGAAGAACATGTGTTAGGATGCATAATTTTTCCTAGTGGTAACTTATGTAACTTTTGATGTAAGTTACATAAGTTACCACTAGGAAAAATTATGCATCCTAACACGTCTTCTTCTTTTCTTCCATGAAATACATATTAAGTTCAGAATGTATGGAATGATCCACATTTTCTTCATTTTATTGGAGCACAAAAGAGACTTGTAGGAAAACTCTCTCTTTTAAATGTTCGGGTTAAATCGTGGTCTAAGGAGAAGCGCCTTCAGGATCAGTTAGAATTGGTTAAGATTGAAGAGGCATTCGTAATTTGTTATACTCAAAAGTCACAGGGTGTAATTTCTAATATCCTTGATCAGTCTTTGTATACTCTTAAGGAAGAGAGGAAGAAATTATTGTTGGCAGAGGAAGAAAGGTGGTGTCAAAAGAGTAGGGTGATTTGGATTAAAAGTGGTGGTAATAATACCAAGTTCTTCCACCGCTTTGCTAGCTATAGGTGGAATAAAAAATACATTTGGGAGATAAAGGATGATACTGGGGGAACCCATACAGGTCAACAAGCCATAAAGGAAGAATCAATTAAATACTTCAAGTCTTTCTTTAGAGACACATGACATAACAACTTAGAAGATCATCTCAACTCTCTCAGGTTGTTCCCAAACTTTGTGAGTGAGGAAGAAGTACATTCTCTAGAAAAGGTCGTTACGAAGGATGAAATATCGGAGGTTCTTAGGGGCTTTGCAAAGGACAAAATTCCTGGTCCGGATGGATGGACTGTAGAATTGTTCTTAAACTTCTTCGAGTTGGTTGGACAGGATTTGTTAGATATGGTTGAAGAAACAAAAAGTAGAGGGGAGGTTATTAGATCGATCAATTCAACTTTTATGGCATTGATTCCCAAAGTTAATAGCCCCTCTTCCTTCAATGATTTTCGTCCTATTGCACTCTACAACTTATGTTACAAGATCATTGCTAAAGTTATTGCAAAGAGAATCAGGCCAATTTTGTCTAGATCACTTTCAGAAGAGCAGCTGGGTTTTCTTAAAGGAAGACAAATAATAGATGCAATCGGTACTGCATAGGAATGTTTATACATCATTAAAAATAAAAAACTACAAGCCATAATATTGAAGCTTGATTTAAAAAAGGACTATGACTGTACCAATTGGGATTTCCTAGAAGGTTAATTCTGCTACAATGTGGCTTTGGGATACCAACGACCAATTGGATTATGGCTTGCGTAACCTCTACAACTTATGCAATCTTGATAAATGGAGAGGCTTCCAACTTCTTCCAGAGCAGTAGAGGACATAGACATGGTTGTGTGTTGTCGCCCCTTATTTTTATCCTGATTATGGAAGGTCTAAGTCTTTCTTTAAAGAAAGTGCAAGCTGATGGTACTCTATCGGGGATAAAGGTTTCCAGATAGATAAAGGTTCTTCATCTACTGTTTGTCGATGGAAGTCTTATAATTTCAAGATATTCTATTGTAGAATGGGAGAAAATCCAAAATATTCTCCTTGTTTTCTATCGTGCTTCGGGCCTGGTGATAAATGTTCAGAAGTCAGTTTTCTTACACTCAAGAGTCTCTCCGGAAACCCTCTTGTCTTTAAAATACTTACTCCATTTTTCCTGCAAAGAGCTTACTGTAGGTTTTAAATACCTGGGGTATTTGTTGAAGCCATATAGTTATAAAGTGGAGGATTGACAATGGATTTTTGATAAGTTCAAGACCATGATTAATCACTGTTGTAATAGGTGGCTCTCCCTGGGGGTGCACTTTGTGTTAATAAAAGTGGTTTTAGAGAGCCAACCAGTCTATTAGATGGCTCTTGATCATATATCGATTTCGGTTCTACACGAGATTCAAAAGATGAGTATTTCTTTTCTCTATGCTATAGCTTTGTAATATACATGCGAGGTCCAAGAGTAGTACTCGACCCAACATCTCAGGGAACTAAGTAAGGAGGCTAGACCGTTCCCTTAGTCGTACTACCCAACTACCCATGTAATAGAGAGTATCTTCCTGAGTGTTGTTCTCAGTGGCACTATAGTAGTCAGGAGCCCAATCGGTTTATCTACAGAGGGCTTCAAGAGATCTAGGATGATTTATATATAGGTGTTGTCTGATGTGATACCACTCGAAGGGGTACCAACAAGGGTTACAAGGGTGGCCAATAATGTGCGCTTGAGTACCACTTGTAGTTCCTGTGTGTATGCTTCCACGACCACGGATTTATGCACTGAATAACAAATATATGTATCTTTAAGACATTGGAATACGTCTCTACCCTGAAAAAAAAATAACCCACAATTTTTTGCCAAGGAAAGTGCTTTGATACCACTTGTAAGGTGCTAGATCTAATAAAATAGTTGAAACAAAAATATTGCAGAGAATAACATTGAAACAACACAATAGATGAAACCACGACACCAAAAATTATACCTTTATTGATAGGAAACAATGTTCACTTTCCTCTTTGAGGGGGAAACCTCCAACAAAGCAGAGCTCTACTACAATAATTCTCAAGACAAAACTTCTCATACCCTCTACTCCTTTTTATACTAAATCTATCTATCCAAGAAAACAATATAGAGGAAGATCCTTCTAGAAGCAAAAGATTCTATTAGGTCTTCTTACATTTGACTTATTCTTCCTTATTTCCAGGCCTTATTAATATTGGCCTTTATTACATGGAATTATATTATTCCACCTACGTGAGGGGTTAGGGATGTTAGGTCCCTAACATAGATTTACACCCAAAGCTGCTATAGAAACCTCTTCCTAATTTTTGGTATACAAAAAAGACTCCATATTACCTCCTAACATTTTCTTACCCTCCCTCCAACTTACCTAATCTACTAGGGGGAAGAACTCCCCATTTATGCAAAGACAAATTAATCTCTTAATAAACCTTGAAGAAGAAAGGGAGAAAACCAAGAAAATGTTTGTTGTTCATCAGTAAATGGTGAAAATATGGTTTGAAAAATATTCGACATGCAAAATATTTGAGGTAGGATACCTTGTTTTGAAGTGGAATAAAGTAAACAAGCTTGAACGAAAGTACACAAAGTTTCAACACTTGTGGCCTAATTCATTTCAAGTGGTTGAAAAGCTTGGCCTTGGTACTTATAAACTGTAGAGCATGGATGGGGAGGTAGAACTTCTCCCTATCAATGGCCAAATTTTGAAGAGATATTTTTTTATCTACCCCGAGGTGGTCAACATGTACATAGTAATTTTCATTTCACTAGTATTGTTTTTTGATTCTATACCAACTTGAGCTTCAAGTCTTTAGAACAATTTTTATTATTTTGTTTTATTCTGAGTTGTGTTTAATATATTTATTTTTTCTTTGAAATTTTTAATTTTCATCTCTTTATTTTTGGCAATACCATTTCTCCATGTGACTTATATGTTCAAAAAATAGGGTATTTCCACATAGGACGAACGCCTTAAGAAACCGCTCATACAACCAGATCAAACATTAGTACACTCGTTTATTACGTGGTTAAAAATATCTAATAGGGAAATAGTGCATGACCCCAACTAACATGGCCAATTGAGAAAATATATTAATGCAAAAGAAAAATATTTTACAAGAGAGTTTCCCATAATCGATCTTCAACAAATAATCCTCCATACTCTTTAAATAGAGATCATGGACTAATCAAGTGTTAAATCATAGATAAATATATAAGTTAGTAATGAATAACATATCATCCATTGGATCACTTTATGTCTAGAATATATCATGACTATCGGATTACATAATTACATATGCATACTAAAGAAACACACTTTTACCTAAAGACACATTAAACCAAATTGATCTTAACTAACTCCTAAGTTTTTAAGTATCCTAACATCCCCCCTTGAGAACAACTTGGGATAGGATTGAAGGATTTAAAAAGGTGACACAATAGGACAAGGAAGGAGGAATTAGATCCTATTTCTCTTTAATGGTAACTTCCTAAACTCCTAACATAGATCTAAGTTTGAACAACTTCACTTTTGTAAGAGATTTTGGGAAAATCTTTGCAATTTGATCATTTGTAGGGAAAAAGAGCACTTCAATAATGCAATCATGAATGAGCTTCTTGATAAAGAGCATTTGTAGTTCAATTTGTTTCCTACATTGATGTTGAACTGGCTCTTTTTCAAGCTTGATGGCACTATGAGTGTCACATCAGAGGGCAGTCAGACATTGTTGTTGGAATCCAAACTCTAAAAGGATCTATTGAAGCCACATGGATCCTTGACTTGTTGTAACCACTACTCAGTACTCTACTTCTATTGAAGAAAGAGAAATAGTTAGTTGTTTCTTACAAGTCCAAGTGATAGGTTCGAAACCAAGACTGAAAACATAATCTGCAGTAGAAATTTTATCATCACAGTCACCAATCCAATTAGAATCGGTGAAACCAACTGACAAAGGAGGCCCTTCTTAACTATAATGTATCCCAAACTGAATTATACCTTGGATATATCAAAGTATCATTTTTGTTTCTTTCCATTGGCTCTTATGGGGTGTTTACATATACCAACAACAAGACTGGCAACAAAGGAAATATTAGGATGGGTATGAGTCAAATACAAAAGGATACCAACAAACAAAGGATACAAAGTGACATCTAGTTCAGGTGTAGTATAGGTGGTAGTAGGTTTGACTCCAGAATAGAAGGGAGAAGGGTTTGGTTTACAATCTTCCATGTGAAAGTAATGAATAAGGTCACATGAATACTTAGATCGGGAAAGAGAAATTCCTTCTGTGGTTTGCAATACTTGGAGACCAATGAAATAATGTTAAAAGCCTAAGTCCATCATTTTAAATTTCAAATTTATTCTTAAGAATGGATTTCACATGGGTTAAAAATTTAGGGTCACTACCAATGAGACTAAGTTCATCAACATAAAGAACAATTATTATGAGAGGGATTCCTACTTTCTTTGTATAGACATTAGGTTAGAATGACATCTAGAAAAGCCAATGTCAAGAACAAATCTATCCATTTTAGCATACCAATCTCAAGGAGATTTATTAATACCATAGATAGATTTCATCGAGTAGAATACAAGGCTAGAGTCATTCTAAACATATCTAGGAGGTTTTTCCATGTAGATTTCATTTTGAAAATAGCCATGCAAGAAGATAAATTTGACATCCATTTGATGAACCTCCCATCTTTGTGAGGAAAAAAATGATAGAACAAGGTGGATGGAATTCATTATGGAGATGGGGGAAAAGGTTTCATTGTAGTCAATTCCTTCATCTTGAGATAATCCCTTTGGAAACTAATTGAACCTTGTGTATTTCAACACTTACAACTGATGCATACTTAGTTCTATATACCCATTTACATTTGACAAATTTTCTTCCTTTCAAAAGAGGTACAAGATCCCAAGTATCGTTCGCCATTAAGGAATGATATTCTTCATTCATTTTCATTCCCCAATCTATATGGCCAGAAGCTTATACAAATGTTTATGGATCACGAGTCTCTAAAACTTGAGTAAAAAAAGATGAGGCTTGTTGGAACTATGAATGTTGTTGACACCCAAAAAGCGCAACATGGAACCCTTGCCTGCAAATGGGTTGCAATATCTTATTACTTATATATATTTGATAATATACTAAATAGGTGGGACCCCATTATGTAATGATGATAAAATATGATTTTATTGATTGCGCTCACGACTACCTTGCAAAATTTATTCTACAGTTTGGGAATAAACCCAAAAATTTGAAACCGCTTTCTAGGTGAACGATGGTTGTATTGGAAATTTAATTTAAAAAGGAAAGGGTAAAAATATTGTTTTAATAATCATATTGGTTTATTCTTTCTACACATATTTTTTTATTTTTTGATTCAAACTCCAAGCATGGGCCATATATAGTTATGGAATATTGCACTTATGGTATACTTGTTATTATCATGGACAATTGTTAATTTTTTTAAGGTGGCAATCCTTCACTAGCAAAGAATGTGGGACATGACATGCTTTGGTGTTAAGTGTCGAGTATACATATAAAACTTATGATCTTAATGTATGAAGGAAAATTCAGTTTTTTTTATTTGAATTTTTATGTGGCAAACATAGTGGACTATGTGTTGGAAGTGTTGGGTGTGCTCGTACTTGGATCTAGTTGATGGAAATTAATGTGAGAAGTGACGTGTAATTACTGCACGTTTCTCTACCCCTACCTCGAGGTCGCCACCCTCACTTGGTTCACATTTGTGTTGGTTTCTTTGGCTGGTGTTGCCTCTATTTTTCTTGTCCTTTTTAAGAATAGTTGTTCTTGTTGGTTTTCTGGAATTCTCCATACATGTATGTTGGCTCTTACCTATCCATTCATGAATTGTAGCTCCGCTCCGAATAAAATCATGATGTTGGCTCTTAGATTTTCTTACAGACTGTGTTTTCTTTCCAAATTTTATAATGGATGTATGTGGTTATCACAGCTGTGCAAATTCAATTTATATGGAGTTTCCTCCCTGTTGGCATTTAAATGTTTCAAGATGATAATAGTGTTCGAAATTCCCTTCTATTTGGATTATGTGATTATGTTGCACCCAAGATGAATGTTTCTTTTGTTACTGTGACTGTTGGAAAATAATCATGGCAAATATTTTTCGGTTTCACTCATCTCTGATGATTAAATTTCAAGTGTTTTATTTTTGAGAAACAAAAGAACAGTTTGTATTTTTCTAGCATACTGACATACCCTTTACCTAGTCTTTGGAAGACTTGCATCTCCTTCAAAGTATCTTTCAACTATTTATGAATAGATAGGCATATTTTCCTTGCGGCCACCATATGAGGTCTATGGAAAGTATTTTTTGGAATTAAATGGTTAAATGGTTTTTTTTCAAATCCCTTATGAATGTTACTCCTTCTCATGCCCAGACCTCAGTTCTTTTATCTAGTGTATGGAAATTTATAGATTCAAACTCTAGTCATGATGTATTTTATAGTGATTAACTCGACAATGGGAAAGACGTGTTATATGAATGAAGTCTTGGCTCATTTTTTTTTTATCCATGGGGGTTTGGTCAATTTTGAAGTTATATTATGTTAAAACACTGAGCACAAGTTTCTTATGAGGTTTCGAACCTAGACTGCTTACGCAACAAGTATTTAAGGTTATGATACAAACATTGTATAGTTAAAGGTCGATGGCTTTATGTTGTGTTCTCATCCTCCCATATGTGCTTGATGTAGTATGGTTTTAATTGTTTTAAATGACTCTGTTAATAGTATGTTATAAAAGCTCTTCTAATAAAAGAAAAGGGAGGGGAAATTAAAGTTGTAAAGTTGGTCAATCCCAAGATTTTCTTGGGGTTTTATATTGGGTACTATAAAAAATATTGTGTCATGGATTTGAATTATTAACAAAGAAAAGTTTTGGCAATTGATGGTAATGACGATTTTCAATAGATACTATTGCATATAATAGAACAATAATCATCTTTTTCTCTTTCATTATCCCACTTTTCGCTCATTATATTCCCACCGCCTTCCCAAATACATTTAAAACATTCCCTGTTCTATTATTATGAATTTCACTTTTCTTGAAAAGAGAAAGAATTAATAACAAAAGAAAAGGCTAGCTGATGAATGGTGTTGGAATTTTGGATATGGATACATTTTCTGTTACTTCTGCATTTTCTTGAAAAATATGCATTGGTCGCTTCCCATCCTTGCTACCACTTTTCGCTCATTATAACCCCCTCATCTTCCCAATAGCCCTACCACTCCCTGTTCAAATGGCAATTGATTGTTGAGTTTTAAGGTGTTGATGGATGGATTTCATGTGCTTCTGTGTTGAATGATAGAGCCAAATTTTTTATTTTATTTAGGTAGAGTAGTGACGCATGGATTGTTAATAGTTTTTAATAACATTTTTGGAATGTTGCTTCAGGATGAGTTTATTTAGTAGAGGTAGTAATGGAAGAGGTGGTAATAGAGGTTCTAATAGAGGCAAAGGAAATTGACAAAGAGACCATAGAAGGCCATGATTTTCGATACATGTTGACGTTGATCCGCAAGAACTGAATCATCTTTTCCAAGCTAGTTTTTTTAATATAGTTTTCCAAGGAATTTTGCATGCCATACCTGAAAGGCCTCCTTAGTAACCACATTAGAATGTCTCTGGTATCCAAGTCCCCCCTCATGTGTCTATGCATCCAGAATCACCTGTCATTGATGGTTGGAAAGAGATTGTTCATCATCCTGTAGCTCATGTCATTACCATTACCCCCTCCTCCATCGCCAAAAAATCCAAATGCCCAAGCTGATCATTTTGTCTCACCTGTAAATTATTCTCATGTAAGTAAAAGGCTAAAAACTGATGTTCCCAAGCAAGAGCTAGATAAAGGTAAAGGAGTGGCCACTCCCTCCAAGTCATCTAAAGATTCCTATGGACCTGTGTCCTCCCGTCTCCATCTCAAAGATGATTGTTCACACATCATCAGTGCAGCCTACCCGTAAGGTTCCCATCAATTGAAGGGTATCGCACAGGATAAATCATAAATGGGATCTAAAGAGGGAAGCAATGAAAAGAGGAAAAATGCCTCTCATAGAAAATATGGATTTTAATGTCGATTAATGTTATTTTCTATTGAGGATAGTCTTTTTATTTTGACAATGTTTTGGACAGCTAACACATATTTAGACAGTGTTTTGGACAACATGGATATAATGTCATTTTTAATATAGTCGTGTTATATTTTGTTGATATTAAAATATTCAATCATTTATATGAGAATGGGAGTTACAAGGAGGATGTTTGAATCAAATGTTTGGTGTTGTATACTTCATGTTTTGATGATTATTAAAAGAAACTTAAGATGGGAGTCACAAGGGGTCCCACCTATTTAGTTATTATTTAATTAGAACCCTATTTATATAGATTATTATTTATTTGTCTCAACTAATTAGTGAAGCTGATTAATATTAACTAAATAAAGGTAGTTGAACTACCATAACTTATTGAGAAAGAATAAAATCTCAATCAAGTGAAGAGACAAGGGAAAGAGATAATAGAGGGAGAAATTCAGCCATAAGGTTTTCTCTATACTTGTGAGATACTTTAATTTTTCATTCATTTTGAGTTTACTAGAAGGCCTTACCATCTTGGTGACAGTAGGGTCTTATTGAAGGAAGCAAGATTCAAAACTGAATCATATATTTAGCAACTTGTTTTTAAAGGTGTATGATTTATCTTTGGCAGTCTGTGTGTTCTTGTCTTTTTATGAATTAAATTTCATGACTGATAAAGAATATTTTGCAGAGTCAAGTGACAACATTTTCTAGCAAGTTGATCCATATCTTTAGCTTCAGTTTTCTTTGGTTGTCAAATTTTTTTTGTATGGTGCCCATCGGAGGCTTCTAAATCTAACTTTGGTCCCTACCCTCGTAGGGGTTTGTAAAGAGAATTCAGCTATGTATCTCAGAATGAAATCAAATAAAAAACCATACTTCTGAATTCAGTCTCACATATGTATTTTGATGATTTGGTTCATATTTTGTTTTTATCTCCATGTACATACTCACGTGGTTGATTGTATCACAATTGTATTTTATTTTTCTGTTTTATTGAATTACTCTTTTGCTTAGTTTATTTCTTTGCACAGTTACATATAATACATAAAAAAAAACCCAGCCTTGGTCCCTTGTACTTAATACATGTGGATTAAGTGATTGTACTAGAAGGCCTAACCATATTGATGACAACAGGGTCTTATTGAAGGAAGCAGGATTCAAAAATGAATCATATATTTTAGCATCTTGTTTTTAAAGGTGTATGATTTATGTTTGGCAGTCTATGTGTTCTTGTCTTTTTATGAATTAAATTTCATGACTGATAAAGAATATTTTGCAGAGTCAAGTGACAACATTTTTTGGCAAGTTGATCCATATCTTTAGCTTCAGTTTTCTTTGGTTGTCAAAGTTTTTTTGTATGGTTCCCATCGGAGGCTTCTAAATCTGACTTTGGTCCCTACCCTTGCAGGGGTTTGTAAACATAATTTAGCTTTGTATCTCAGAATGAAATCAAATAAAAAACCATACTTTTGAATTCAGTCTCACATATGTATTTTGATGATTTGGTCCATATTTTGCTTTTATCTCCATGAACATACTCATGTGGTTGATTGTATCACAATTGTATTTTATTTTTATGTTTTATTGGATTACTCTTTTTCTCAGTTTATTTATTTGCACAGTTACATATAATACATAAAAAAAAACCGGCCTTGGTCCATTGTACTTAATACCTGTGTATTAAGTGATTGTTTCATTTATTTTAAGGCTATAAACCCCGGGTAACATTCTCAACTATCTTGCCTTAGCCTAGAAATATATGAAAAATGCTTGAGTAAGGTTCTTCATACCTTTTCCTCAACTTTTATTTGGTGACCATACTGGGGATATCTGCCATATCTCTCTGGTTGATTATATCACAATTGTATTTTATTTTTTTGATTTATCGGATTACTCTTTGACCGATTTTTCCATGACAATACCTATTACAAGACAACCCAATATTGGAAACGGTCTTAATCACCAAACCAACATTGCATTGACTTTATTCAACAATATTTTAGAAACTGCTAGTACTCATGTTGAACTTGAACGCTCTTGGGAAGTAATTGAAAGGGACATAAATATTCGTGAACGTTGGGAAGCCAGGTAAAGGCAGCCCATAAATCAATAATAACCTCCCTTTTCCTACTTCTTTGGTCTTTCTTTTCATGTCCTCTAATCCTCACATCTCTCAAAGGAGAAGAGGGTTGTCCCCTGGAGCTACTCCTATTTTTGAAATAGGAAGGAGGAAAGTTGTCTTATCAACACAAGAAAGTTCTCTTAGGTGAACTTTATCTGATTTTTCCAGTTCACCTTTATCACCCATACCTATCACCTTCAACATGACATTTGTGGGTGGTGGTAGTGGCACCAGAGGTGCCTCCTCCTTGCAACCTTCTGCTTCATCAGTAATTGGTAGTATATACAACCATCAAATCCCTATTCAATCCACTACCAATCATGCTAAAGTCATAAAGAAATATGGAATATTACAATTTGAGGAAGATGTTACGACCACCCTGTCACGTATCTTCTCCCTTGAATCTTGCACCATCCACTCACCCATTACCAAAATTCAAAGACCATTTTCCTAGGTTTTTTGGAAATGACACCATTACTACAAATGAACACCTAGTAGAATTTTTGAATGCTTATCATAACATAGGGGATAATGGTAACGACATTTGCATGCGTTTATTTTTCAACTCTCTCAAAGGGAAAGATGCAACATATTTTTTTTACCTCCTTCCCAAAATCCTTTCCACTTGGGAAGAATTGGTTTATTGGTTCAAGTCCACTTATGGACAACGCAAGAGTCCAGCTGAGCAGTTAAGGAAATACAATAATATTTCTTATAAGGATGGTGAAACCATTAAATATTTTAACCTTAGCTTCACCAAATTATATAATCAAATCCCTAAACTAAGCCGTCCTCAAAATTAGGCTTCTTTCATGCATTATTATAATGCATTACCTTCTCCTTATCATCATAGAATTCAAGAGAAGGCTATTTACAATATTGGTTCTCCTCTTCATACTTTCCTAGAATATGAGGAGCAACTTGGAATAACAGGTCTCCCTAAGGGAGACTTGGTCAAGAAAATAGACATGTCTACCCTCCTACAACTCGTGCAAGATATGAATAATAAGATGATAACCTACAAGTGAAAAGGAAATGCCTCTTCCTCTGCCCCTGGGGAATATTATTCTTCCTTAACGCCTTTTAGGAATACTAATGAAAACACTTTTCAGCCAAAGGCCATAATGGCTCGCAATTGGTGTAACTTCTGTGAAGAAAATCATGAAGAAAGTACTTGTGAAGTTAAGAAAAATGCTAGAGATAATATCCTTGGAAAAAGGCATGATACCACAACCGTTGTTTTAGATTGGGTTGAACCAGAAGATGTTATGGTAATCAATACCAGGAATAAATCTTACACTTCCAAGGGAAAATATGACCTTCCCCGCACTTCATCCACTCCAAGCTAATCTTCTCAAAGTGTTGATACACAAACTGTCAAAATTTTAGATAATCAAGGAGTGTCTTCTCCTCTCCCCTCTTCTAAGTATAATATCCTTAATCAATTGACTAATATCAAAGCCCATGCTACTCTTTTGGACATGGCTTTCATCCCATAACAACAAAATAATCTCAAAAACTTTATGGAAGATAAAATTTCTACCATAGCCAATCCATTTGAAGAGTCAAAGGAAGAGGACTCAATTGTAAATAAGATAGGTATAAATAATTTTAGGAACCTTGTAAAAAATTCCCCTTACTATATCTCTGTAAAAATCATGGATAAAATAGCTCATTATTTCCCAATTGATGGCGGGTCCGGTCCAAGTGTAATGTCTAAAATTATCATGGAAGAGCTTGGCTTATCTTGCACTAATGAAAATTATAGAAGCATTATATCTTATAATAGTTTGTAGCAATCAACTATAGGTGAAATCAAAGATGTAACCTTAGCTCTGTGCGCACATCCTGAGATAAGAACAACCTTCAACATCCAAATAATTGGTATGCCGGTGAGTAACTATTCAATTATTTTAGGAAGAGATTGGAAAGCCTTAATTGGTGGATACCTTTCACTTGATGGAACACATTTGTCCGTCTCTCAGAACGATAAGAGCATTATAGTCCTTAGGGAAGGAATAATTTCACCATATATAGAGAGAGTGTTCCCCAACCTAATGTAAATTATCTCAAAGAATATTTTGGAGTGTACTCTATCTTTGCTGATGAGGGTGACATTACGCTTGAACCATTTGATTTTGATGATGGCATGTGGCACATGCATTTTGATGGCTCATGTTCAAACAAAGGAAATGGATCTAAAATCATTTTATATTCTTCTATAGGTAAAATCCACAAATTTTCTTATAGGTTGGAATTTTCTTGTACAAACAATTTCACTGAGTTCGAGGCCTTATTGTTAGGCATTGAAAATGTATATAACCTTGGTTATGGCCACCTTACATTTTTTGGTGATTATGAACTTGTTGTGAATCTTGTACGTAATATTTATTCACCAAGCAACAAGTTACTTAAAAGTTATACTCAAGCTATTTGGATGCTCATTTCAAATATGTTATCATTTAACATCACTCATGTTAAGAGAGAACTTAATTCAATGGTTGATAGGCTAACTGTTTTTGCAACATCTCCTACCCGACAACTTTTACCTCAAAGACTTGATTGTACGTTTCAATCTCTATTTATTCCTCACATCCCTGATAATGTAGAATCATGGCAGGTTTTCCCAAGTGATGAAGGCATTTGCGGTTTCATACAAAATGAATCGTCTAAGCCCAAATAAATCATATCTATTGAATACGAAAAATTTCATCTAGGATGACTCCTCTCGAAAGTTCATTTTTTTCAAGTGATGTAGGAAAAAAAGAAACACATAAGGAAGAGGAGTCGAAAAGGAAAGTTGGTGATACCATTTCCTTGAATATTGGGACATTTGAATCTTCCAAGATCATTAAATTAGGTTCCCAATGTTCTGATGAAGAAAAAGAGAAATTCACAGAAATGCTCTGTGAATTTCAAGATGTTTTTGCATGGTCATATGAGGATCTTCGTGGTTTTGATCCTTATCTCATACAACATGCCATTCCTATCAAGGAACGAGTAAAACCAGTTAGGAAAAAACAAATACCTATTAACCCTGCACTCGAAGCCACTATTAGAAAAGAATTGGAATTTTTTTTGAAAGCTAATATAATCTTTCCAGTTAAGTATTCCAAGTGGGTTTCAAACCTAGTTCCTATTTGGAAAACTACTAGCCAGATCATATTATGTATCTATTTTAGTCCATTGAACAGAGCAAGTGTTAAACACCATTTTTTGCTTCCTAATATGGAAATTATTTTACAATAGGTTGCAAGGTCACAAATGATGTCCTTACTTGATGGTTTTTCTGGGTATAATCAAATCAAGGTAAAAATGAATGATAGGTATAAAACCACATTTACCACACGTTGGGGCACATTTGCTTATGAATGCATGCCTTTTGGATTGTCTAATGTAGGTGCCACTTTTCAAAGAGCTATGCAGATAGATTTTGAAGATCTAATCGGTAAGATTATCCAAGTTTATATTGATGATTTGATTGTTTATTCTAAGAACCGGTTGGATCATTTTGGTCATCTTAGAAAAGTTCTCATGCGTTGCAGAAAATTTGGCATTTCTTTAAATCCTTCCAAATCTATTTTCGGTGTAACAAAGGGTTAACTCCTCTATCATATTATTTCTGATTCATGGATAAGCATATATCCCGAGAGGATTACGACCATTCTAAACGTTCCTACCCCCACCTCCAAGAAAGAAGTTCAAGATTTCATGGGCATTATTAATTTTGTCCATAGGTTTGTTCATGTTTTTGTTTTCATGGTTAAACCAATCCATAATCTTATGAAGCAAGATCGTTCTTTTTCTTAGAAAAATGACATCGATAATTCTTTCCTTAAGATTAATAAAGCAATCATTTTTGCACCGGTTCTGGTGAAACCATATTTTGAGAAAGATTTTATCATATATACTAATGCCACCGAGGAAGAAATTTTTGTTATCCTCTTACAATGTGATGACCAAAACAATGAAAATCCTATATCTTACATGATGATGCAGGAGCATCACCTTCAAGGTCAACAACCCACAGGTGGAGGCAATCAGAGGACATCTTAGCAATATCATAATTTCAAATCGGGCATTAATTCAGAATTTAATTGGGTTGTTGAGATATTTTGTTGAGCAATTTGAATATTGTAACTTGTTTGAAAACTCTCTAAGAACTGTAAGAAATAGCATACATGGAGTGTTGATTCTGTCTAATAGTAATTAGCAGTTATTGTAATGGGACAGAGTAGGTAACAATTTTAAGTTTGAAATGATAGATTTCATAATAGGACGAGAGAGCTCACAGAGCCAGTCCTTAGATATTCTGATTTTTAATTTGTAATGGAGATATACAAAATAGAGTATGAAAGGATTGTAGTAGAACCAGAGTAGAATAGAGCAGAGGAACACCATGTGTATTTTTCGTTTTTATGAATGAATAGAACAGACGAAAGTTGTCCCAAACTGGACTGTGTTCATTTGAATGTGATTGCATGGATATTTCATTCTGTATGTGGTATTTGTTTCATTCTTGTTCCTGTATGAGAGTTCGAGGAGACGATTTTATGAACATGTAACGGAAGTGGATCAGTTCCAATCGTTTCTCTTCTGAACCGTGTATGCAAGGTGTGCATTCACAAACGCAAGGTGTGCGTTGATTGAGTCTTAGAACGACTCAGAGAGAAGGGTTCAGAGAGAGAACAGAGGGAACTTGAGGATCCAAGTGCAAGGAATGCATAGAGGCTAGAAGAGACCAAGTTTCAAAGGAATAACCTAAGAGAACGCCAAGCGGGCGTAAGGTATTTTATTTTCAAGAAAATTCCTCGAATCTAAGTTATTTGATATCTTCGAACGCAAGGTGTGTGTAAGAGGTCAAATATTCAAAGAGGACGAAGCTCAAGAAGGATAGTATTTTTGAATACAGATCTTCAGCAAGGAAGAATTTAAGGTTGAGGTCTTCGACACTTAGGAAACCTTCTAAGTCTGAGACAAGGAAAATATCAGGAGGAGGAGCATTGTTGATCGATAGATCTAGTACATAGGACCGATAGCCATTGGATCTGGAGGAAGGCATACGAGGTTAAACTTGTGTATGCAAAGTGGAACGGACTCATTAGAGTCCCAAAAGCATCAAAACTGTCTGTTGTTATAATACATGTGGCAAAGATCTAGAAACCATCGGAGTTTCGGAACTCAGGTGTGTAAGGGTGGTGAGAAACAAGGATTTTTTATCGCCGAACTCTTGAAATCATTCTGACCATTTGATTGGGAGCAACACATGAAGAAGATCCAAAAGCCACTGAGGATTTGTTTGTTGGGAGACGAGAGTGAAGACTCTCCCAAATTGTCGAAAGGAAGAATGTCGGGATTTGATCATGACCATTGATCGTCCTGAAAAGATCACGACCGTTGATCGTGATTAAGAGTTACAGCCGTCCATTAGAGGGGATACGTGGTTGTTGGTTGGTGTTTCGACACCGGGGAAACGAAGGAGAAGACCGGGCCAAAATCATGAAAGGATCAAAACCGTCCATTTTGGAGGACATGTGGCAGAGATTCGGAAGTCACCGGGAGTTTGGTCACCGGGAGTTGGGAGGTGAAGACTCCGAAAAATTCCCGAAAAGGAGATTGACAGGATTTAATCTGGGCCATTGATCAAGTGACAGATCTGGATCGTAGATCCGAGAGGTATTAGGTCTCCGGGTTTCGGGAATTTGAAAGGGAAAGGAGGAGCACTGCATTGCGATTCCAATAATCGCGAAATTCGAAGCACTCAGAGGAGTAGCCCTAGGCCATAGGACAGGGTCGTGTGGAGAAGGCTTAAAGGAGGAGCCGTTAGGCCCTTTTCGGGTTTTGGCATTTTGAAAGACAGGGAGCCGGGGAGAGCCCGCATGTAGGAATCCAAAACTTATGAAACACGAAAGGCGTGTAGTCTATAGCCTTGGGTCACAACCGATGTCACAAGAGAGAAAGGGAGTAAACACAGAGGTATTTGTTGGCTCGGAAAGGAGAAGGGCGCCAAAATGGTGGCGTGCACGAAGGGCTTCTCAAAGCCTGCATCAGGGACAAAGGGACCTGTGGATCTGTTCGAAGGGTTCCAACAGGAACCAGAGAGCTATTTCGGCTCAGCAGGAAGGAACGATCCAGTGACCGAGAGGTCGCGGACCCTGCTGAAGGGTGAGGTAGGGGGTTTGCATCACATGAGTCAAAGTTTATCAAATGATGAGGTCAAATATTCTTATATTGAGAAACATGTTTTTTCTCTTGTCAAGGCTATAGTAAAATTTTGCCATTTTATTTTGGGAAAACTTGCACACTAGCTTGCCAAAATTCAAGAGCATGATTTGACGATCATGACTTCGAAAACAATCAAGGGATGAGACTTAGCACTTCACTTAGCTCAACACCTTGAACCAAGTGAAGAACTTGATGATCAATATAATCCTCTTTCAGCTATGTTTTATATTGAAAATCAAAATCTTGCTATATTTGAACATCCTTGGTATTAAAATCTGGTGTATTATTTGTAGTATCAAAAGTGTCTAGATGAGTTGGATCCTCACCAGAGAAGGAGACTCTGCCTTGAAGCTTCCAAGTATATAATTTTAGGAGACCTTTTGTTTAGGAGTTTTTTTGATGGTTTGTTACTTTGATGTGTAAATGATGAAGAAGCACAAAAAGTTTTACACGAAATCCATGGATCATCAGCTTCTGTCATTCACATTGGTGGCCATTTTTCTTCTTAGGCTATTTCTTTTAAGATCATAACAAATGGTTACTACTGGCCTTCGATATTCCTCGATTCATATAAATTTGCAAGATCTTGTGATAAATGCCAAAAATTCGTTGGAAAAGAATGTCTCTGTGCCATGCCCTTACAACCTATCCTTTCGTATTTCCCTTTTTCTAAATGGGGCCTAGACTTTATTGGTCCTATCGATCCTTCGTCTTCTGCAGGGCATATCTTTATTTTGAAAACCACTGATTACTTTATTAAGTGGATCAAGGTTGTCCCTCTTAGACACGTACAAGATGAACAAGTAATTTCTTTCCTAGAATCTAACATCTTTTTCATATTCAACATCTCATTAGAGATCATTGCGGACAATGGCCCAACCTTTATTTCTGCAAAAAATTGGCTAAATTAGGTGTCAAACATTTTACTTCATCTGCTTATTACCCTCAAGGAAATGGGAAAGCAGAGTCCACTAACAAGAATATGGTTAGGATCATAAGGAGAATCATAGAAGACAAACCTTGACAGTGGCACATGCTTCTCATTTATGCTCTCTGGGAAGACTGTACAACCACCAAAGCAAGTACAGGATTTACTCCCTTTCAGCTCGTATATGGACAAGAGACTATTATTCCTACTGCGCTAGAGCTTTCCTCCTTATGGATGATGTTGTAGACTAAATAATTAAATTTTTATAATGTTCCCCAAAGGATAAATGCATTGTTAGCCCATGAGGAAGAATTTGTTTTTGCCTTGGAGAGCCTAAAAAGAAGGAAGCAAACAGTGAAAAAGTATTTTAACAAACGAGAAAAGGTTCTTTAATTCAATATTGATGACAAAGTACTACTATGGGACTCAACCCATGCTGAAAGAGGGAGACATTCTAAATTCCAAAAATTATGGCTAGGTCCTTTCAAAATCGCTTTTATCTTGGGCACAAACTCATACCTTCTAAAAGATTTGGAGGAGAAATTTTTCTCTTACAATACTAATGGTTCCCACTTGAAACATTATGTGGAACCAGCTTGATCATTAACGATTTGTGTAAACATGACCACTATATATAGTCTTTTGTCTTATTGTTTTCCTTTAACTTTGATTTGTTGAGTTTTTAATTTATGTTGTTTGTTTCTTGTAATCATCAGAAATAAAGTCCGGATCAGTTTTTCCATAACAATGTCATTCTGTAAGCATTGTTGATCAATGAAAAATAAGATACACACAATTGTCACGATGTCTTCCTTACAGACATCGCTGAAATAGCTTTTTTATTTCAATACTGTTGTAGGATAGTTGATTTTGTCTTCTTCCTTGTTCCTGCTATCCCTTTCTTCCCTCCATCTTGAGATTCAAGAGCATATCAGAAGCGTTCTCCTTGAAAGTCTAAAAATCATTATTTTTTATGTCTTATTCGATTTTTATGCATACAGGACCAACTCCCCTCATACATATCACTTTCCATAAATTATTCCTCAAAGTCTTGTCTCATTATTTCCCTTAAACCATATTTTTTTTCATGTTGCATAACTATTCTTTTAAACAGTTTTTTATTACTTCTTTTGGTCTACGAAACCAAACATTATGATTTCTAAACCTGTTGACAACAGATTTCCCTGTGGAGTCATCAATTTGTTGATGCCCAGAAATCACAACATGGAACCCTTGCCTGCAAATGGGTTGCAATGCCTTAGTACTTACTTATATATATATATATATATATATATATATATATATACACACACACACACACACACTAAATAGGTGGGACCCAGTTATGGAATGATGATAAAATACGCTTTTATTGATTGTGCCCATGACTACCTTGCAAAATTGATTATACAATTTGGGAATAAACCCGAAAATTTGAAACCGCATTATGGGTGAACGATGGGTGTATTGGCAATTTAATTTAAAAAGGAAAGGGGGGAAATGTTGTTTTAATAAGCATCTTGGTTTATTCTTGCTACACATATATTTTGACTTGTTGATTCAAACTCCAAGCATGGGCCACATATATTTATGGCATATTGCACTTATGGTATACTTGTTATTATCATGGACAATTGTTAATTTTTATAAGGTGGCAATCCTTCACTAGCAAAGAATGTGGGACATGAAATTTTTTGGTGCTAAGTGTCGAGTATACATATAAAACTTACGAACTTAATGTATGAAGGAAAATTCAATTTTTTTTATTTGAAGATTTATGTGGAAAACACAGTGGACTATGTGTTGGAAGTGTTGGGTGCACTCGTACTTGGCTCTAATTGATGGAAATTAATGTGAGAAACGACGTGCAATTACTGCACGTCGCTCCAACCCTACCTCGAGGTCTCCACCCTCACTTGGCTTGCATTTGTGTTGGTTTCTTTGGTTGGTGTTGCCTCTGTTTTTCTCAGCCTTGGAAAGAATATCGATGCTTGTTGGTTTTTTGGAATTCTCCATACAAGTATGTTGGCTCTTACCTCTCCATTCATGAACTATAGCTCCGCTTCGAATAAAATCATGATGTTGGCTCTTATATTTTCTTATAGACTGTGTTTTCTTTCCAAATTTTATCATGGATGTATGTGGTTATAACGGATGTGCAAATTTCATTTATATGGAGTTTCCTCCCTGTTGGCATTTAAATGTTTCAAGCTGAGAATAGTGTTTGAAATTCCTTTATGTTTGGATTATGTGATTGTGTTGCGCCCAGGATGAATGTTTCTTTTGTTACTGTGACTATTGGAAAATAATTATGGCAAATATTTTTTGGTTTCACTCATCTTTGGTGATTAAGGTTCAAGGGTTTTATTTCTGAGAAACAAAAGAACAATTTGTCTTTTTCTAGCATAACAACATACCCTTTACCTAGTCTTTGGAAGACTTGCAGCTCCTTCAAAGTATCTTTCAACTGTTTATGAATAGATAAGTGTATTTTACTTGCGGCCACCATATGAGGCATGTGCTAAGTCTGTTTCGGAATTAAATGGTTAAATGGTTTTTTTTCAAATCCCTTATGAATGTTTGACCTTCTCGTGCCCAGACCTCGGTTCTTTTATCTGGTGTATGGAAATTTATAGATTCCAACTCAGATCCTGATGTATGTTATAGTGATTAACCCAGCAGTGTGAAAGACGAGTTATATGCATGAAGTCTTGGCTCATGTTTTTTTATCCATGGGGGTTATATACATTTTTTGTTACTTCTGCATTTTCTTGAACACTATTCGTCAGTCGTCTCCCATCCATGCTACCACTTTTCGCTCATTATAACCCCTTCATCTTCCCAATAGCCCTACCACTCCCTATTCAAATGGAAATTGATTGTTGAGTTTTAAGGTGTTGATGGATGGATTGCATGTGCTTTTGTGGTGAATGATAGAGACAACCTTTTGATTTTATTTAGGTAGAGTAGTTATGCATGGATTGTTAATATTTTTTCATAACATGTTTGGAATATTTCTTCAGGATGATTTTCTTTAGCTGAGGAAGTAATGGCATATGTGGTAATAGAGGTGCTAATAGAGGCAGAGGAAATTGGAAAAGAGGCCATAGAAGGCCATGGTTTTCGATACATTTTGACGTTGATCCGCAAGAACTGAATCAACTTTTATAAGTTGGGTTTTTTAATCTAGTTGGCCAAGGAATTATTCTTTTCCTCTTTACCAACCACGTCAGAATGTGTTTGGTATCCATGTTCCCCCTCATGTGTCTATGCAACCAAAACCACTTGTCAATGATGGTTGGAAAGAGATTGTTCATCAGCATGTAGCTCATCACCATGGTTGGTCTACTGTGTCATTTCCACTGCCAAAAAATCCAAATTCTCAAGATGATCATGTTGTGTCACCCGTACAATCTTCTCATGCAAGTAAAAGGATAAAAATTGATGTTCCCAAGCTGGAGCTAGATAAAGGGAAAGGAGTGGCCACTCCCTCCAAGTCATCTAAATATTCCTCTAGATCTATTTCCTCCCATCTCCATCTCAAAGATGATTTTTCACACGTCATCAGTGTAGTCCACCCACAAGGTTCCCATTAATTGAAGGTTATCGCAAAGGATAAATCAGAAATGGGATCTAAAGAGGGCAGCAATGAAAAGAGGAAAAATGTCTCTCATAGAAAATATGGTTTTTAATGTTGATTAATGTTATTTTATATTGAGGACAATATTTTTATTTTGACAATGTTTTGGACATCAAATACATATTTAGACAGTGTTTTGGACAGCATGGATATAATGCCATTTTTTAATATAGTCATGTTGTATTTTTTTGATATTAAAATATTCGATCATTTATATGAGAATGTGAGTTACAAGGAGGATGTTTGATTCAAATGTTTGGGGTTTTATACTTCATGTTTTGATGATTATTAAAAGAAACCGAAGATGGGAGTCACAAGGGATCCCACATATTTAGTTATTATTTAATTAGACCCTTATTTATATATATTATTATTTATTTGTCTCAACTAATTAGTTAAGTTGATTAAGCTTAACTAAAGAAAGGTAGTTGAACTACCATAACTTATTGAGAAAGAATAAAATCACAATCAAATGAAGAGACAAGGGCAAGAGATAATAGAGGGAGAACTTCAGCCACAAGGTTTTCTCTATACTTGTGAGATACTTTCATTTTTCATTCATTTTGAGTTTACTAGAAGGCTTAACCATCTTGATGACAGTAGGTTCTTAATGAAGGCAACAGGATTCAAAACAGAGTCATATATTTCAACAACTTGTTTTTAGAGGTGTATGATTTATATTTGGCAGTCTGTGTGTTCTTGTCTATTTATGAATTGAATTTCATGACTGATAAAGAATATTTTGCAGATTCAAGTGACAACATTTTGTGGCGAGTTGATCCATATCTTTGGCTTTTGTTTTCTTTTGTTGTCAGAGTCTTTTTGTATGGTGCCCAATGGAGGCTTCTAAATATGACTTTGGTCCCTACCCTTGCAAGGGTTTGTAAACAGAATTCAACTTTGTATCTCATAATGAAATCAAATAAAAAATCATTGTTTTGATTTCAGTCTCACATATGTATTTTGATGATTTGGTTCATATTTTTCTTTTATCTCCATGTACATACTCATGTAATTTCTTCTTAGTTTATTTCTTTGCACAGTTACATATAATACATAAAAAACCATCCTTGGTCCCTTGTACTTAATACCTCTGGATTAAGTGATTGTTTCTTTTATTGTAAGGCTATAAACCTCGGGTAACATTCCCAACTATCTTGCCTTAGCCCAACAAGATCTGAAAATGCTTGAGTAAGGTTCTTCATACCTTTTCCTCAACAAACATGTACATTGTTGATTTGTAGTATCGTCAACAAGATTGCTAGATGCTACTTATCTTGAACAAACCCATCTAGGAAGTTGTGGTGCTTGTTAATATATTTATACACTTAGGAGTTAGTTAAGATCAACTTGGTCTAATTTTTTGTTAGGTTAAATTGTGTTTCCTTAGTATGCATTTATAATCTGACAGTCACGATATGTTTTAGAGATAGAATGATCTGATGGCTCATAGTATCCTCGATCTTAATGGCCACATCGATCCATGGATTAGCACCTGATTGGTCCATGATCTCTATTTAAAGAGAATGGAAGGCCATTTGTTGATGATATATTATGAGAAACTCTCTTTTAAAATATTTTTCTTTTTTCATTAATAAATTCCCTCAAGTGGCCATGTTGGTTGGGCCCATGGATGTTTTCCCACATTGGGGTTTTACCACGTAAAAAAACCAGTCTGTTGATCTTTGATCTGGTTGTTTGAGTGATTATTGAAGGTGTTATTCCTCTATTTCAATACCTTGTGTTGTCAAACATGGTATCAGAGCATGTTTCAAGACTTTATCCCCTTATAGATCGAGATCTTGAAGTCGTGTTGCCACATCTTTGGTTTCTGCTATTTCCATACATTTTTGGGATGAGAGAGATATGCCATTGCATATGGAGCACTTCTTTCTGTTAGAAAAAATCTTCATTTCACTCGAAAATGTTTTTGTTTTCCCAATATATGACCATTTCAATCAAATCTAGAGGTATAAAGCTTGAATGCGCCATTTTTAATTTTTTTTTACAAAGATAATATTTCAGTTTTTTGTTTTTATTTCCTGGTTGCTACCCTTTCTAGTCTACATATTCTATTTTCCCTGTGCTCTGTTCAATCTTGAAAAATCAGAAACAAACCAGAAAGTATTTTCTTGTCTACATATGCTCTTTGTTGTGTGCTCTGTGTGATCTCGGCAAATCATAAATAGTGAGAAATCTTACATTTTC
This sequence comes from Picea engelmannii, assembly GCA_009831015.1. Classification (NCBI taxonomy): domain Eukaryota; kingdom Viridiplantae; phylum Streptophyta; class Pinopsida; order Pinales; family Pinaceae; genus Picea; species Picea engelmannii. The sequence goes on from ML803014.1 coordinate 419,477, forward strand.
TGGGTAAGATAACCGAGATCTAGCCCCTTTTTGTTGATTAGAAAAAATAAATTGTTTGTGAACACACAAAAATAATTTTTTTTAAGAACACACTTTGAGGCAGAGCTCCAACAACAATCCCCACCCTCATCCTTCAAATTACAATGTGTTTTGCACTAGCTCACTTAGTTGAAAGTTGTTTTGTTTGGTAAGACATCTTGATTTCAAGTCTCCTTTTTGTTATTTTTTGACAAATTCATGCATTCATTGTGAAAAAGTTCATGTATTCATTATAAAGTGCATTTCACTTAAATTATAAAAATGAATCACTATAAAGTAGCTTTAATATTTCCTTTTTAGTTACTTTTTGCATGCAACTTTAATTTAAAAAGTAACTTCATTGTAAAAATGATTCTCATTTATTCTATAAAGTGATTCACTTCATAAATAACTTATTTGTAAAAGTGAGCTTATAGGAAAATTTAGAAAAGGAGCATCACCATGTGGACCAATTTCTACTTGCCACATGGCTCTTTGGTTACTATTTATGTATTTTTCCAAAAGGACATAACTTTCACATCAGAAGTCTGTTTTCAGTGCCATTTTTTTAAACAACCTATTTTTTCAATATATTTTCATCTGGGCCATCCATTTAATCTTTTAAATCCATATTATTTGCATATTTTAATATGTCTTCTCCAAGTGATCTTTTTCTTTCCATTACCAACTACTTCTCATGGAAATCCCATATGGAAAATGTACTCAGAAGTGAAGGATTGTACTGGATTACCTTGGGAAAATAACAAGGCCCCTATGATGATGAAAATAAATCCAAATTAGATAATAATAATGATGAAGAATGTGGACTAATTGGAATGTCCATCTCTCATTACTTACGTTTTCACCTTCATGGCATTAATGGCCCAGATAAAGCTTAGGAAAATCTTGAAGTTTTGTTTGGTAAATACAATGTGATTCAAGCCCATCAGATTGAAAATCAGTTCATGACTTTAAGTCCTAATGATTTTAATTGCATTGAATATTATTTATCTAAGTTAAAAACACTTAGACTTTTATGCATAGAATCTAACCTAGATTTGAAGGATGATCGATGCATCTATGTTATTCTTGCTACGTTTGGTAATGTATATTCTATATTTGCATCTAACTTTTATGCCACAGGAGAATCTCTAGGGAAAGATTACCAAGAACCCACCCTTGAGTAGTTTTTTGATTCTCTGAGTAGAGAGCAAGATAAAATTTTGCAACTTGGAGTGATCAATACGGTAGGTACATATAAAAAATCCTTAATGGCTGCAGTAGAAAGATAAATCCAAGAATCCCAAGAAGAAACATCCTCACAATAACAACGAGAAAAACAAGGGTCCCAAAACCTCTCATCCAACTTATACTCCCAATGGTGACAAAGGAGCAAAATCCAAAAGTAAGAAGACTAACATGCATTGCAATTTTTGTAGGTGATATGGTCATCTAGAGTCTAAATATTTTAAAAATATGGATGCCTTAGAAGTAGCAATGAATAAGCACAACATCAATATTGATTCTTCGTCTTCTAACTCTTCTTCTTATAGACCTGCACTTTTTTCTTCTATTTTCTCCTTCAATGCAACATCTAGTTCTCCTGATGAGTGGCTTATTAATTCTAGAGCATCTTATCATATGGCCAAGGGAAAAGCCATTTTTTTGTTCTTAATGAATGTAACACTTAAAAAACATTTGTTGGTGATGATATATCTCTTAGTACTATAGGGTTTGGAACAATTCAAGTAGATAATGGTCATTTCAATGATGTATTATGTGTTCCAAGTCTTTCTGCAACCTTTTATCAGTGTATCAAATCACTCATTCAATTGAAGGAAAAACCGTAGAGTTTTCACCTCACAAAGTTGTAATCAAGGATTTAAAAGATCATAAGCATGTCCTAGTAACTGGAATTGTTGATGATATTACCATGCTGTACAAGTTTGACAACTTTGGGTCATCATCTTTTCCATTATTTTTTATTTCTCATAGCAATGACTTGAGAAAAATTTGGCATGAGTGGTTTAGTCATATAAACTATCGCTCATTACATAAACTATGTAATCAACATATAGTGATTGGTCTTCCTCTCTTTTCTTGTAGATATGGTGTTTCTTTCGGTTGTGTTCTTGGAAAACATCCTCGAGAAATTTTTGACAAACATGCCTCGACCCTTTTACATAGTGTTCATGGTGATTTGTGTGGTCTTGTTTCTTTTCCTTCTTTCTTTAGGTGCAATTACTTCTTAAATTTCATTCATGACTTCTCCAAATGCACTTGGATTTAATGACTAGCTATGTCTAGAATGACTCCAGCCTTGTTTTTCACCTTAAGAAATATCTTTATAGTATTAAGCAAGCTCCTTGATCTTGGTATGCCAAAATGGACAACTTTATTCTTGACACTAGCTTTTCTAAATGTCATTGTGACCCTAATTTATATACCAAGATATTAGGAATCCATCTCATAATACTTCTTTGTTATGTTGATAACCTTATCCTCATTGGTAGTGACCCTAAAATTTTAACCCATGTGAAATCCAGCCTTAAAAAGAATTTTGAAATGATAGAATTAGGCTATTTGCATTATTTCCTTGGCCTCCAAGTATTGAAAACCAAGTAAGGAATTCTTCTTTCCCAATCTAAACATGATTGTGACCTTCTTCACCACTTTCACATGGATGATTGTAAACCAACCCCTTCTCTCTTCCAGTCTGGAGTGAAACATGTTGCCATGTGTACTACTCCCAAAGTTGATGCCACTTTATACAATCAATTAGTTGGTAGCCTCTTATATTTGACTCATACTTGTCCTGATATTTCCTTTCTTGTTGGTCTTGTTGCCTGGTATATGAAAACACACCATGAAATCCATTGGATATTAGCTAAAAGGATACTTTTCTATGTTCGAGGTATAGTTCAGTTTGTAATACATTACAATTCAAGGGGAACTCTTTAGTTGGTTGGTTTCACTGATTCATATTGAGTCGATGACCTTGATGATCAAAATTATACTGCAAGTAATGTATTCATCCTTGGTTCTATAACTATCACTTGGGATTGTAAGATAAAACAAGATATATATATTTCTTCAACAGAGATAGAGTATCAAGAAACAATTATTGCAATTCAAAATGCCTTGTGGCTTTGACAGATCCTTTCAGGGCTTGGATTACAGTAGTAGCATCCGACCACCATATGGTGCGATAATCAGAGTTCCATCAAGCTCTTCAAAGATCCATTTCAACATCAACGTAGAAAACACATTGAGATATATGTGCACTTCATCAGAAAGCTCATTCATGATCAAGTTATTGAAGTGCTATTTTTCCCTACAGAAGATCAAGTTGCAGACATTTTTACAAAGTCTCTTACATAAGTGAAGTTTTATAAACTTCGATATATGTTAGAAGTTTAAGAAGTTTTCATTAAGGGGGAATATGATCTAATTCTTCCTTCCTTACCATATTGTGTCACCATTGTAAACCCTTAAATCATATCCCAATTTGTTCTTAAGGGATCATATATGGATATTTAGACACTTAGGAGTTAGTTAAGATCAACTTGGTCTAATGTGTCATTAGGTTAAAGTGTGTTTCTTTAGTATGCATTTATAATACGATGGTCATGATATGTTCTAGAAATAGAGTGATCCATGTTAGGATATTTAGACACTTAGGAGTTAGTTAAGATAATATTGGTCTAATGTGTTGTTAGGTTAAAGTGTGTTTCTTAGTGTATTTATTTAGTGTGCATTAGTATGCATTTGTAGTTATGAAATCTGGCGGACACGATATGTTTCTGACATAGAGTGATTTAACTGCTCATATTCTCTTCAATCTTAATGGCTACATTGATTTGTGTATTAACACATGACTGGTCCATGATATTTATTTAAATAGCATGGAGGATCATTTTTTGATGATTGATTGTGAGAGACTCTCTTGTAAATATCTATGTAATGTTTTCTTTTGCATTAATAAATTGCTCCAAATGGTCACATTGGTTGGGGTCGTGGATGTTTCCCCACATGTATGTTGATATTTGATTTGTTTGTGTGATTGGTTACTGAAGTTGTTCATCCTCTGATGGAATACCTATGTTGTCAAAAATGGTATTAGAGCGCATTTGAAGACCCTCTCCCATTGTAGATAAATATCATGAAGTTGTGTTGTTGCATCTCTAGTTTTTTTCCATTTATATACAATTATAGGCTGAGAGGATTGTTCTATTGCATCCAGATCACTCATTTCAGTTAGAAATACCTTTTGTTTCACTCGAAAAGGTTTTCATTTTCCCAATATACAATATTACATACTTCTTCAACCTCATTCTAAAGAAATTATCATTAGAAGAGATGTTAAATTTAATGAAAATATCTTGTCCCGTGAGCCTAATTTGGAATTTATGCCTTCTTCACCCTATGAGCCATCTTTGTTGTTTGTTCCATATTCTATTCTTATTTTGTTCTCTTCTTCTTTGGATGATTATAGTGAGGATGGAAATCACTCTCCACCTTCCTGCTTTTGTAACGTCCCCCCACCATTAACCCCATGGTCAGGCCAACATTACTACGCGGTAAAACACTACTGTAACATATTATGCATTCTTATGAAATACAATTGCTTAATTGCAGTTAAACACAACATAAGCACATTAATACCATTAGCATACATAATCCACGGCATTAATAATAATTCACGAATACAGTGGAATACATGTAAACATTGCTAGAATCACAGACATGCATATTTAATTGAAATTATATGCATGTATATACTTATCTTTTAGACTGGATGTAATTCACCAACTGCGTGTAGACCTCCCACAAACCTCCTAGCCTTAGATTGCGCTGCTCATCACTCTCAGCAGTAGGTCACCCTCGAGCTGGGACTAAGCTCCACCAAGTAGGGATTCCTAGGCTAGGCAGGGAATACAGGAAGACACACAGTCACAGGAGAAGGATTCTATCCCAGGAGCCACTTATGCCCACTGCCCATAGACTCTCATTCCCCACATGTCTGTCCCACCCCAAGAGTATACACCTTCACTATCACCAAGACAGTCCATCAACTGTTAACCTCCCTTCCCTTGGGCTTCAACAACAGACTGGACTGGAAGTTTCTGAGCTCTGTGGCAGCTACAGGACTCCTTCCAGGAGTTCTCACTTCCTCTGTGCACTCTCTCACCTGGAGAGAGTCGCTCACAGACTGGGTAACCTACCTCTTCAATAACAATCACCTCCCTTACACTGGCTAGCAAGCCACACATAGTCCAGCACTGCGTGGCCACAACAGTCAATTGGGAAAATGGGTATGGACACCCAAAATGGAAACGATCAGTGCTAAAGCATAGCACAAATCTCTTTGGTTTTAGAGATGTGTAAGGTTTAATGAGGTTCAATCACAAAAGCCAAACACATACAGATGGAGGATGGAGGAATTGGAAGGTCGAACCCCGGATTCAGGTGATGGTTGGAGAAATGCCCACCCCCCTCCTACGCAACAGTCGACGGAATGGAAAGAGAACCCCTAGCAAGACTCATTTCCTGGGTTAAATCACATGTGCCTGGGTCGACACATGTCGCCCATGAAGATGCATGCGTCCCTCCCCAGGAACTTAGGACAAAACATAGATTTCACATGGCTTTTGGGATAATATTAAAATATTATTCCCAAGGACTTAAGCCCCTAGGCTCCACACTTAGCCTCTCTTTCCAACCTTCCAGCCCCCAATCCCTTACCCAGGTTTTGTGGAAGCTTAGTCCCCCATCACTCATTCATCGTGGTCGGTCCACACGCAGAGATGTTTTGTATTAATACTGTGCATAATTGCATGTACAAAAATCAGGCTCCTGGCCTTCAACACTTAGGCTCCCTGGCCTAATAACACATAAGCCCACTAGCTTATATAACTTGGCTCACCAGCCTTATAAACTTGAATTACAGTTCATAAACAAGATTTATACTTCATAGACATGATTTACAATAGGGCTCGGCCTTGGGGACATTACAATTCCCCTCCCCTTATTTTTGCACTGTCCTTAGTGCAACTTTACACTGCATCTGCAAGCTTTTCAAAATTTTCAAAAAGATGTGGGTACTCTGGCCGCATAACATATTCATGCTCCCATGTCACATCCTCAGGACCACACTAGGTCCACTGGACCTTTACAAGCCCTATGGCTCGATTCCAGAGCTATTTGTTTTTTCACGTCCAATATGCTCATTGGATGCACTTGCAAGACACCTTCTTGCTCCACCTGGATCACATTCCAATCAATTACATGATTAGCATCAGGCATATACTTTTTAAGAAATGAAACATGAAACACATTATGTACGGTCATGGATGCAGTTAATGCAAGCATATATGCAACTGACCCAATCCTTTCCAGGATTTCAAATGGCCCACAAAATCTGGCTGCCAACTTGGCGCAACTTCCCAGCTTTAGGGAACTCTTGTTAGCTTTCACTTTCAGGAAAAAATGATCACCCACTTTGAACTCTTTGTGGGTTCTGTTCTTATCAGCATAAATTTTCTGTCTGTCCTAGGTAGCTTTCAAATTCTGCTTAATTTTTATCATTTGGTCCTCCATCTCCTTGAGCAACTCTGGCCCAACTACTGTTCTATCAATTGGATTATCCCAGCTCATTGGAGTATTGCAATTTCTTCCATAAAGTGCTTCAAATGGGCTCATCTTCAATGATGCATGATACCCATTGTTGTAGGCGAATTCTACCAAGTGTAGGTAGTCTTCCCATCTTGATGGTTTGTCCATCACATACATTCTCAGTATGTCTTCTATTACTCTGTTCACCCTCTTTGTCTGTCCATCAGACTCAGGATGATAAGCTGTACTAAAGTTTAGATTCGTTCTGAATCCTTTGAACAATCCTTTCCATAAATTCGAGGTGAATTTCAGGTCTCTGTTGGACACAATCGTTTTAGGAATTTCATGCAATTGTGCCACTTCCTTTATGAAAATATCAACAACATCTGCTGCCTTGTGAGTAGTTTTCAGTGGAATAAAATGGGCAGCTTTTGTAAGCTTTTCCACCACCACCAGGATCGAATCATGCAGCTTGCCTATTCGGGGCAATCCTGTAATAAAATCCATCGTTACTACTTCCCACTTCCACTCAGGAATGGGTAAATGTAGCGCACCTTTTCTACTACTAAGGTTTAATTGCTCTTAAAAGAAGACTATAACACCACTTTGTACATAACTCATACAGGTATTATAAATCTCATGCATTTAAACAATAAACACATTCTACACAGAGTATTCATATGAGTTACTGCCATAATTAACAGTCCATAGTATTTCATACTAATTCATATACACAACGGAAATCATGATATCATAAGCATTAGAGTCATGCAAAACATGATTAAAACATAATCAGATACTTATCTTTATCAATGGTAGATTTCACCAACCAAGTACAGGCCTTCCACGAACCTCCCAGCCTTAGACCACACTGCTCATCAGCTCAGCAGTGGGTCACCCCCGAGCTGGGACTAAGCTCCACCCCAAGGCAAGGAAATCTAGGCTAGGCTGAGGTTACAGGGAAACAACACACAACCACAAGGAAGGGATTCTCTCCAAGGAACCTCCCATGCTCACTGCCCACAGACCCTCATTCCCCACATGCTTGTTCCACCCCAGGAGTATACACCTTCTCTATCACCTGGACAGTCCTTCGACTACTAATCTCCCTTGCCTTGGGTTACAGGAACAGGCCGGACCGGAAGTCTCCGAGCTCTGTGGTAGCTGCAGGGTTCCTTCCAGGAGTCCTCTCCTTCCTTCCCGCACTCTCTCACCTGGAGAGAATCTCTCACAGGCCAACAACCTGTTCTTCCAACCTCAATCACCTCTCTCACCTGGAGAGAGCGTTGCACCACTGGCCAAAAATACCCCATGCAGTCCAGCACTGCGTGGTCACAACAACTCACGGGGAAAATAGACACGGGCTTCCCAATAGTTTCAACAATGGTTGGTCACTTCTATTTCCCAGTCCGCCAGCATAGAATAGACTCACACTCTGGTTGTCAGGAATGCATGACAAACAATCCACGCAGGGTCAACACAGGTTCAAACTGTTCAGACAGGGGTGGTACCGGCTCTCTCAGAAGTCAACCCAGGCTTTTCGGCTTTCAGGGATGCACCAGCGTATTCTTTTGCAGAGATCCGATCGTTTACCTTCAGACCGTCAGGTAGAATGGAGGAGAGCCCCCCTCACGACTCCTCCTGGCTGTTTTATTTGCATGCACCAGGGCTGACACTTGTCACCCTTGGAACTGCATGCGTTCCATTAGCATGCATACCCTTTGCATGCTTACCCTTTTCAAAACTTAGGATGCAATGAAACATAAAATGCACATGTTCTTTTGGAATAATATTAAAATATTATTCCCAGGCTTAAGCCCCCCTAGGCTCATCACTTAGCCCCTTTCCCACCTTCCAGCCCCTAATTCCTTGCCCACTCTGTGGATGCTCAGTCCCCCTTCACTCATTCATCGTGGTCGGTCTGCACCTGGTGGTGTTTATATTTTATTAAATGTTCTGCATACATACAAGTACAACAACAAGGTCCTGGCCTTCAACACTTAGGCTCCCTGGCCTAACAAACACATAAGCCTCCAGCTTATAAAGACTTGGCTCACCAGCCTATAAAACATAATTACAATTCTTTTCAGAACATGGTTTACAACGGGGCTCGGCCTTGGGGACACTACAATCCCCCTCCCCTTATTTTTTCACTGTCCTCAGTGCAACTTACACTGTCTCTGCAAGCCTTTCAAAATCTTCAAAAAGATGCGGGTACTCTGCCCGCATAACATCTGCATGCTCCCATGTCGCGTCTTCAGGACTGTACCAGGTCCACTGGACCTTTACAAGCTCTATAGCTCGATTCCGAAGTTGTTTTCTTTTCCTGTCCAATATGCGCACAGGATGCACTTGCAGGACACCTTCTGGTTCCACCTGAATCACATTCCAATCGATAACATGATTAGCATCAAGTACATATTCCTTAAGAAGTGAAACATGAAACACATTATGTACAGTCATAGATGCAGGTAATGCAAGCATGTATGCAACTGGCCCAATCCTTTCCAGGATCTCAAATGGCCCACAAAATCTTGCTGCCAACTTGGCGCAACTTCCCAACCTTAGGGAACTCCTGTTAGCTTTCACTTTCAGGAAAACATGGTCACCCACTATGAATTCTCTATGGGTTCTGTTACTATCAGCGTAACTTTTCTGCCTGTCTTGGGCAGCTTTTAGATTATGTTTAATTTTTATCATTTGATCTTCCATCTCCTTGAGCAATTCAGGCCCAACTACTACTCCGTCAGCTGGATTATCCCAGCTCACCAGAGTGTTTCACTTTCTTCCATAAAGCGCTTCGAATGGTCTCATCTTCAATGATGCATGATACCCATTATTGTAGGTGAATTCTACCAAATGTAGGTAGTCTTCCCACCTTTATGGTTTATCAATCACATACATTCTTAGCATGTCTTCTATTACCCAGTTCACCCTCTCTGTCTGACCATCAGACTCAGGATGATATGCTGTACTAAAGTTTAGATTCGTTCTGAATCCTTTGAACAGTCCTTTCCAGAAATTCGAAGTGAATTTCGGGTCTCTATCATACACAATTGTCTTAGGAATTCCATGCAAGCATGCAGCTTCTTTTAAGAAGATATCAGCAACATCTGCTGCTCTGTGGGTGGTTTTCAGTGGAATAATATGGGCAGCTTTAGTAAGCTTTTCCACCACCACCATGATTAAATCATGCTGCTTGGTTGTTCTAGGCAATCCTGTGATAAAATCCATTGTTACCACGTCCCATTTCCACTCAGGAATAGGTAAAGGCTGCAGCAACCCTGCTGGGTGCCTATGCTCAGCCTTAACCTTTTGGCACTCCATACATCTGGAAATGTATTCAGCGATTTCTTTCTTCAAACCCGGCCAAAAGTAATGGCTTTTGACTGCTGCCACAGTCTTCTGATATCCAGGATGTCCAGCATAAGTCACGTTATGCATCTCCTTTAGAATTGTCAACTTCAATTCTCGGACATTGGGTACATATACTCTATTTTGATACAGAAGTAAGCCATCAGTTCCCAAGGTGTAACTTTCCTTGGTCTGTGGTCTCTCACGCTGTTGTAGTTTTGCTACAAGATTTTTGTACTGCAAATCAGCATTTGCAGCTTCCAAAATTCTGTCTTTCATCTCAGTCTAGTACATGCTAATGGTTGTAGCATGTAATTTGTGCACTTTTCTACTGAGTGCATCAGCCACCTTATTTTCTTTCCCTTTGATATGCTTGATATCAAAGTCATATTCGCGCAGAAACTGCAGCCATCTGATTTGCCTAGCATTTAAGGTCGGCTGATCAAATAAATACTTCAGACCGTTATGGTCTGTTCTCAACTCGAATCTCTTTCCCATGAGGTAATGTCTCCATTTCCTCAAGGCGTGGACGATTGCTGCCAGCTCTAAATCATGAGTGGCATAATTCTTCTCATGTTCCTTCAAATTTCGGGATTCATAACAAACTATAAATCCCTCTTGGTTGAGAACTCCTCCTAGCACCTCCTTACATGCATTTGTGCACACTACGTAATCCTTATTTGGATCTGCAATCTTCAGGATTGGAGCACTGGTTAGCAGCTGCTTCAATTGCTGGAAACTGCTCTCACATTCTTCAGTCCACTAGAACTTCTTCCCCTTCCTTTGCAAGGAAGTGATAGAATGAGCTATCCTTGAGAATCCGGCTATAAGACTCCTATAGTAGCCTACTAGACCCATAAAATATCTAACTTCTGCCACATTCCTTGGCGTTGGCCATTCTCGAATGGCCTCTACCTTTTCAGGATCCACAACAATCCCTTCTTCAGATATAATGTGTCCCAAGTAATGGATCTGCCTTTGGTAAAAAGAGCACTTGCTCAGTTTTGCATACAACTGGTGTTCTCTCAACACCTGCAGCACCATTCTCATATGTTGCTCATGTTCTTCCTCTGTCTTGGAATACACCAAGACATCGTCCAGGAAGACTATGACAAACTTGTCCAAATAATTTCTGAACACTCCATTCATTAAGCACATGAAAACAACAGGTGCGTTGGACAGTCCAAACGACACCACCGTGAACTCATAATGACCGTACCTTGTTCTAAAGGAGGTCTTGCTGATGTCCTCATCCTTTATTCTCACTTGGTGATATCCTGATCGAAGATCTATTTTCAAAAATATTTTCGCATCCTTCAACTGATCAAAAAGATCATCAATCCTTGGCAGAGGATACTTGTTCTTGACAGTGACCTTATTCAACTGTCGAAAATCAATG
>ML803015.1:14870-49232 GCA_009831015.1 Picea engelmannii
CATTCGTTATACTTACAATAATTTATATCATTTGTGTTATATTTACACAATCTTGTTTTGTCTTTTTACATTGTGTGATATCTTGGGAAACATTTCTTAAATGATTTGGAGCAAACTACAAGGGAGAAACATCGAGAAGATATCTTAGGAGAATCTAACATTTCAGAGGTTAGTTATTTTTTAAATTATTACCATTTACCAAAAAAAAAATTATAATATCATCTTTGAATCACATAGGATTTTTTCATACGAAAATTAAAAAGCCCTAATTTTTTTAGATGTTTTCTAATTTTTTCTAAAAAAATCACAACTTTTTAAAAAAATTGAGACTTTTTTCAATGAAATTTTATCAAAATCCTTAACATTTTTAAAAAAAGAAGAAGAAAAGGACAAATTTAGGTATAGTTTTGTAAAAGCAATTAGTTTTTTTTATTGTTTTTTAATTAAATTTTTTTAGTTTTGGTCCATGGTGGTTACTGGGAAATGGTCGAGGCTTGGCCGTGGGGGTTGGGGTGATGTTGAGCATCGCCCCAACCCCTCCACGATCAAGGCACGACCCCACGAGACCGTGACTTGGCCATGGGGGGGCTGGGGCGATGCCCAAAATCACCCCAGCCCCCACTGTATCCAAGGTACGGTCGTGTGGCCCCGCGTGGCCGTTCATTGGCCGCAATGGGGGTTGGTGCGATTCCCGACATCTCCCAAGCCCGGTTAGACCTGTGGCCAAGTCGTGGGCACGACCATGGCTTGCCCACGTGGCTGGCCCCCCGTGGCCAAGTCATGGTCCCCAGGGTCGTGCCTTGGATGCCTGACATCGAACCAACCCCCGGACATCGAGGCTTGGTCCCAGTATAGGCCTAATAACTCCATGGGTCAAAAAAATTTATTTTTATTTTTTAAATTAGTTCTTATATTCAATTTTTTTTTTTGTTGTTTATTATAATGTAAGAGGCCTAATTTTATTTTTTTATCCTGTAGGAAAAATGGAAGGAAAGAAATTATTTACGAATATATCTGGATCGCGACCTGCAATAATGGCACCCAAAATTGTAACTGGAACCTCCATGAATGTTAGGAAACAAAATGATAGCATAACACCTTAACTATCAAGGGAAATGAAGAATGTTAAAGTGTGAAAATCTGTGGAAGGTGGAAACAAACAAGAATATTCTTAGTTTGTTAAAGATAAGCAAGCCAACAATAGAGAGCACATATATTTGTATTGTGTCGAATTAGAACATATGCAAGGAAATTATCAGGCACCTGGATTGTTATGACATATATGTTTGGTGTTAGCCACATATATTGTTTATGCACTTGTCAAACAAGGCAAAACTTATATAAAGATTATATATTGTTTCAAATTGAGCAATTATAACAAGAATGAATATTTTTTAGAATTATGTTCATCCATTGTTGATGACATTGAGAAAGGCAATGTAAGTATTTTATTTTAATTTGTGTCATTTATTATTTTTAGTATCATGTTAATTTTTAAATTTTATTTAACTTGAAAATGTTATATTTTATTTTTACAGTATATTGTTGAACGACTTTCACATATGTTAGTGGGGATTTACTCTACAAATAATAGTATCATGTATGCCATCAACTCTTTTCATATTGAAAAGACATAAGAAGGAAGGAAAAAAAACCCAGAAAGTAACGGAGGTTGAAGCGACAAGAGTAGACAGAGAAGAACATGAAAGAAGAAAGAAAAACATTCATTCTATAAATCCTAAAAGGGTTACATTTGAAAATGAGGAAACCCCAAATGGAGATTTTGTTGAGACTAGTCCCAATTAGGTTATCACTCCTTTTCACAAAAAGAATAAATAAGATAAATGCAAAAGAACGATGGATGATGATGAGTCAATTCCTATTGATTATGAAGAAATCATTGATTTAGATGAAATACATTTAAATCATAAGAGGAAGAAAGAAAATTTTGTTGATGTTGTTTAATAAGCCATCGTTAGCTTGGAGTATTATAGTGAGAGTCCTAAAGGTAACAGAGAAATAATAACATCGGGTGTTGTTCTAGATGATGATATTATGAAAACAACACAAAATGTCATTAAAAATAGATTGAGGATGATAAGCTTAGTTGATTATGGCCACACATTTCAGTTGAATTTGAAACAACTTTATAAACCCACATAAGATCAAGAAAAATATCAAATTAGAAAACCACATCACTTGCATATTCACAATTTGAAAGCATTGATTAGGTACAATCCATATGCACATATAGTTGACTACCTAGTTCTTGTTGACCAAATGGAAGTTCCTATGAGGGAACAATTTGATAGATCAAAACGTTTTGACTACAAATTTTATGTGATTGGAGGAAATCATTTTTCATAGGCTAGAAGAGAATTGATGCAAGAATATTCCAATAATCTTTTTTTTGAGATAGTCAAATGCATAATTTTTGTCGGTTTAACATATTTAGAAGCAAAGTTATTGGCATGGAATCGTAACACGGATAATGAGTACAAAATTTTCATGAATGTCATTCAAAGGGTGAGATTTATCCATAATGAGTTTTATGAAATCTGTCGTGGGGAGAGATCAAATGTTGATGCCAAGTTTCGAAAGCAATGTTGTAGGGAAATAGGATTCCCACTTGATGATGAAAATACAAAAGAAAAAAATTGCAACGGAAGTAATGTATTTAGAGACATGGATAGCTATTTTCAATTGGTATTTATAACTTTACAGGTATGGGATTTGATAGATGAGATCTTCACCCTATGGGAAAGTACTAGTATAAAAAATTAGAGACTTAAGAAGGTTAAACCATTGATATGTGGCACAAGTAAGACAGGTCCTAAAATAAAAAATATTTCAGATGATATGACTATAACACCTTGGAGATCAATACAAGGAGTGAAGGATAAGAAACCTATCATAGCTATATTATCATGTGTAAGGTCGGGAGAATTTTCAATGGAAGAAATGTGTGATGAATTTTAAAAGTAATTTTGTTGAATTATTTTTATTTATGTTAGGACAAGAAAATTAATTTTTTCAGTTTAACATATCAATGTTCTAAGTATTTTATTATATGTATCATTATAAATTATTATTATTATTTTTTTTCACAAGGTGTATATCAGAGTACACGAGGAAATGGTCAAGATGTTGAATGAATAAATTTGGGATGATGTTAAACTCAACTATCTAGATCCAATCTCTACAATAGTATTGAAACCATTATTTATTACATTAAAAACTGTATGTCGATTTATTACATTCATATTATTCATTTGTAAGTTAATTTATTTCTATTTTAATAGTTATAGATATATAACTATATGTTTTTTTGTTTAATTAAAGATACCAAAGAATAATGTAGATGGAGTACCTCAAACTTTCAAAAAATTTATTCAAAAATCCAAGTTTGATAGATAAAGAAGGAGACGTGTTCAAAATGTTCAGCTTGATTACACCCTTGATCACTACATATGGAATGGGCTCGACAACATTCAATATAAAGTGATATTAGGTGATTGTGAACAACTTGTAAATAGTGTTCCTAAAAAAGAATACTAACTAGTTATTGTGGATATCCCTCATGGTTATAATATCCAAAACATTGGATATAATACTGAGCCTTATACTTACCAATATTTCAATAAAGTAGTTATGGGATTTATGGAAGTTACAACATCACTATTTTGGATATTTCTGGTATTTCATTTAGAAACACAACAAGGATTATTACAATCAAGTTTCAAGGGGAAAGAAAAGACAATGATGTAGTTTATTTGGTAAGATATTGAAAGTGTATGTTTAGAAATTAAGATTAGAATTTTTTTTTATTAATTCACAAGTTCATTGAATTTGCACTTATTTATGTTACAGGCACAAGCCTAATATTCAGAGCTCCAATAGAGAATAATTTAAATGTTATTATGAGAGTATACATCTTGCAACCTAGACAAAAGATGATTCTTATAATTCTATTCTTGTTAATGCAAATGATGGAGAGACTCCTAGTAGTGTATTGGTATACAATGTTGTGGTTAGAAAGATTACATATGAGGAAAATTATTTGAAAGGAGAGATGCCTAACATTTATAAAAAACCACAAGCATTAATTAATTATCTTATAGATACATTTTCAAATCAGGAAGATTGAGTTTTGGATTTGTTCTCGGGTTCAGGTAAGAATTATGATATAATATTTATGAAATCATACTTCAATCTTATATTATTTTTAATTGAAGTATTTTAATAGTATCTAACTGATCCAGGTGGATATCGGTGGCCACCCACCTTTTCCAAATGGCTCAAAAAAGTTTTCTGGCAATTTTGGCAATTTACTATTTTTAGTAGGTTTTAACTTCCGGGGCCATTTTGAGGGAAAAAATGAAGGTTTTTTAAGATATAGCTTCTCAATGATAGTTGAAGGAATTATTGAGCCCTCAAAATGAATCTCCTCGATGATACCTTTCCAACGAGCTATCACATGCCTAAAACGGAGATCGTATGCAAAAGTTACGGCCCCGAGAAGTAGATTTACTCACTTACCCAAACGGGGCCCACATGACTTTTGGATCTTCATCTCCTATGGTTAGATTTTTGGATGCATAGGGTTTTTGGAATTCTTACTTATTGTAAAAAGGCCTTAAGAGACTCATTGTAATCATCTTCTTGTGAATTCGAGTAGCCGTCACATCTCTTCTCAGAGATAAGCTGCGACCATTCTAGCGAGTCTTTCACTCTGTATTTTTATAGTCTCTGTACATTTATTTCATTAATAGAAATTGTGTATTACTGTATATCTATGTTTATGGTTGCATCTCTGATACATTTATGTTATATTATTGAATATTTGCGATATCTCTGTGCATTTCTTTATTATATCTCCGATCTCATTTCGTGCTGAAAATAATTTGGATCAGTGGTATCAGAGCAGGCTGCTCTTGATCATTTTTTTTCAGTGCATGTCCCTGACGAGGTCTGATTATAGAAAGTTGGGTCTCGATCTTGTCTCTCTTGAAGACAATCACTCTCGCACACCCAAGAAACCCTCAATGGCGGAAGAAAAGAAAAACGACGGAGCAGACGATCTTATCAATCTGTTGCTTGAGCAAGCTCTCATGCGACAGAAGGATGGAATGATGGAGAATTTTTCCCACATCCTTCAATGCCTATCGATAACATCAGGCACATATTCATCAAGTGACCACTTTGGAGGCACCTCGCCTTTCAAGGTACAAGTTAATTTTGATATTTTTGTATTTTAAGGACAGATAGATGCAGAAGCTCTAGAAAAATGGTTAACTCTGCGAGAAGGTTATTTCTCTGTTCACAATTTTTTCGACAAAGAAAAGATCACCTTCTCACTCCTTAAATCTCTCCCTCATGTCAAACATTTGTGGGAAACTTACCGGGAGCAAAGTTCCACAAAGGAGTCTCGAATATATGGGGCCGATCTCACTTGGGATTTTTTTGTGGTTGCGGTAAAAGAACAATATTACCTTGTTGGCAACTATGAGGACCAGTACATGAAATGGACCAAACTGCGGAAAGAGAGGGGCCAAGCAGTTTCGGAGTTCACCAAAACCTTCCATACCTTGCGCACAAAGCTGGGTATCAAAAACTCTGAGTGACATTTGGTTCTAAAATACCGTGGGGCTCTACACAGATACATCCAGACTGAAATGGATTTTCTGGACATCTCATCACTCAGTGCTTCTTATCGATATGCTGTTAAAATTGAGCAAAAAATTAAGCACCAGAACAAATGGGAATTTGGGTCTGCAAATCCGCAACAACCAAAGTATGACAAAAACGACCCTGACAAACAGTCTCTCGAAAACCAGTCCAAGACATAGGAAAAGAAGGGTCATGGGAAGACAAAGAAGGACACTGGAAAATGGTGTGATTTCCAAAAAATCCCCCGGTACAACACCGATGAATGTCCCTCAAAAAAGTCATTAGTGGCCGAGATCAAAGACAAGGAGCCGAACCCTGATTCAGAATCTAATTTTGAAAATACTGGTAAATGACAGATCATTGACGCAGACACCACTGCTATTGTTGCGACCACAGCAGTTCAACCAGAAGAACCAACAGATCCTGAAGAGGGGGAGCGCCTTTTTCATTCACATATTTGGGTGAAGGGGACCCCACTACATTTTATTGTTCATAGCGGATCCAGAAAAAGCTCATCTCAGTAGAGGGCGTCAAACAGTTGGGATTGTCGATAACACCACACCCACAACCATACAACATCTGGTAGCTTCGACAAGGAGGATATCTATGTGTCAGCCAACAATGTCGATTGTCATATGGCATCCAACCCTTCAAGGATGAGGTATTATGTGATGTTGCCCCACTAGATGTCTGTGATGTTCTCTTGGGCCAACCATATATGTGGAGACACCATGTTGTTTATGAGTCTCGACCCCGTAGTGTCATTGCTACTTTGGGGGGTCATCTCTACAGAATACCAGAGGTAGTTGCGACTACTGTTCCACCTAAAAAGTGCAGCAAGGTGTTATCTCATACTGCAAAATTCATATTCTTCACAATCTGTTCAAAAGGAGAAGAAGAGGACACCGCAACCACTACAGCCTTTCCCCAAGCACCTTCTATCCAACAGAAGCAAGTCGACAAGGCTGCAACAAAGTGAAAATATTCCTTCTGCACATCGTCCTCTGATGTATCTAGACTTGTTGAACAGCCTCAACCTCAATAGGTTCGTGACAAATTTCCACAAACTGAGCAGCGTGACGTCTCCAGCAAGACAAGCAGCTCACCAACATGCAGATTCAACAAACGCTTTTCCCTCTCCCCTGGGAAGTCAACGCAATGGAGACCATTGCGTCCTAAGGAGGGAGGATTCATCCAGGTGGATATCGGTGGTCACCCACCTTTTTCAAATGGATGAAAACAATTTTCTGACAATTTTGACAATTTACTATTTTTAGCAGGTTTTAACTTTCGGGGCCATTTTGAGGGCCCAAATGAAGGTTTTTCGAGATCGAGGTTCTCAATGATTGACAAAGGCATTATTGAGCCCCCAAAATGAATATCCTCGATGATACCTTTCCAACGAGCTATCACACGCCTAAAACAGAGAGCGTATGCAAAAGTTACGGCCCCGGGAAGTTGACGTACTCACTTACCCAAATGGGGCCCACATGACTTTTGGCGCTTCATCTCTTAGGGTTAGGTTTTTGGATGTATGGTTTTTGGAATTCCTGCTTATTGTAAAAGGGTCTTCAGAGCCTCATTGTAATCATCTTCTTGCGAATGAGAGTAGCCATCACATCTCTTCTCAGAGATAAACTACCACCATTCTAGCGAGTCTTTCACTCTGTATTTTTACAGTCTTTGTACATTTCTTTCATTAATAGAAATCATGTATTACTGTATCTCTGTGTTTATGGTTGCATATCTGATACATTTCTGTTATATTATTGAATATCTTTGATATCTCTGTGCATTTCTTTATTATATCTTCGTTCTCATTTTGTGCCAAAAATAATCCGTATCAGTGGTATCAGAGCAGGCTGTTCTTAATCATTTTTTTTCGGTGCATGTCACCGACGAGGTCTGATTATATCAAGTTGGGTCTCGATCCTATCTCTCTCAAAGACAATCGCTCTTGCACACCCAAGAAACCCTCAATGGCGGAAGAAAAGAAAAACGACGGAGCAGACGATCCTATCAATCTGTTTCTTGAGCAAGCTCTCACATGACAGAGGGACGAAATGATGGAGAATTTTTCCCACATCCTTCAACGCATGTCGATAGCATCAGGTACATCTTCATCAAGTGGCCACTTTGGAGAGACCTCACCTTTCAAGGTACAAGTTAATTTTGATATTCCTGTATTTGAAGGACAGATAGATGCAGAAGCCCTAGAAAAATGGTTAACTCTGCTATAAGGTTATTTCTCTGTTGACAATTTTTCCGACAAAGAAAATATCACCTTCGCACTCCTTAAATCTCTCCCTCATGTCAAACATTGGTGGGAAACTTACTAGGAGCAAAGTTCCATAGAGGAGTCTGGAATATATGGGGTCGATCCCACTTGGGATTTTTTTGTGGATGCGGTAAAAGAACAGTATTACCCTGTTGGCAACTATGAGGGCCAGTACATGAGATAGACGACACTATGGAAAGAGAGGGGCCAAGCAGTTCCAGAGTTCACCAATACCTTCCATACCTTGCGCACCAAGTTGGGTATCAAAGACTCCAAATAACATTTGGTTTTAAAATTCCGTGGGGCTGTATACAGATACATCTAGACTGAAATGGATTTTTTGGACATCTCATCACTCGGTGCTGCTTATCGATATGCTGTTAAAATTGAGCAGAAATTTAAGCACTAGAACAAACGGGAATTCGGGTCTGCAAATCCGCAACAACCGAAGTATGAAAAATACGGCCCTAACAAAGAGTCTCCCGAAAACCAGTCCAAGACACAGGAAAAGAAGGGTCACGGGAAGACAAAGAAGGCAACCAGAAAATGGTGTGATTTACACAAAATCCCCTGGCACAACACCGATGAATATTTCTCAAAACAGTCATTGGTGGCTGAGATCAAAGACAAGGAGTCGAACACTGATTCAGAATATGATTATGAGAATACCGGTAAAGGACAGATCATTGACGTAGACCCCACTACTATTGTCACAACCGCAGCAATTCAACCAGAAGAACCAACAGATCCTGAAGAGAGGGAGCGACTTTTTCATTCACAGATGTGGGTGAAGGGGACCTCGCTGCATTTTATTGTTTTTAGTGGAAGTTAGAAAAACCTCATCTCAGCAGAGGTCTTCAAACAATTGGAATTGTCGACAATACCACACTCGTAGCAATACAACATCGGGTGGCTTCAGCATGGACACGATCTTCGTGTCAGCCAACTGTGTCGATTGTCGTATGGCATCCAACCCTTCAAGGATAAGGTATTATGTGATGTTGCCCCACTGGATGTATGTTATGTTCTCTTGGGCCAACCATATATGTGAAGACGCCATGCTGTTTATGAGTCTCGACCCCATAGTGTCATTGTTACTTTGGGGGGTCATCTCTACAGAATACCAGAGGTAGTTCCGACTACTGTTCCAACTAAAAAGTGCCGCAAGGTAGTATCTCATACTACAAAATTCAACTTCTTCACAATCTATTCAAAAGGAGAACAAAAAGACACAGCAACCACTATATCCTTTCCCCAAGCACCTTCTATCCAACAAAAGCAGGTCGACAAGGGTTCAGCAAAGTGCAAATATTCCTTCTGCACATCGTCCTCTCATGTATCTAGACTTATTGAACAACCTCAACCTCAACAAGTTCGTGACAAATTTCCACAAACTGAGTAGCGCGACATCTCTAGCAAGACATCCAGCTCACCAAGATGCAGATTCATCAAACGTTTTTTCCTCTCCTCTGGGAACTCAACGCAATGGAGACCATTTCTTCCTAAGGAGGGAGGATTAATCCCGGTGGATATTTGTGGCCACCCACCTTTTCCAAATGTCTCAAAACAGTTTTCTGGCAATTTTGACAATTTACTATTTTTAGCAGGTTTTAACTTCCGAGGCCATTTTGAGGGCCCAAATGAATATTTTTCGTGATTGAGGTTCCCAATGATACCCAAAGGCATGATTGATCTCCCAAAATGAATCTCCTCAACGATACCTTTCCAACGAGCTATCACACGCCTAAAACAAAGATCGTATACAAAAGTTATGGCCCCGGGAAGTTGACGTACTCACTTACCCAAACGGGGCCCACATGACTTTTGGCGCTTCATCTCCTAGGGTTAGGTTTTTGGATGTATAGAGTTTTTGGCATTCCTGCTTATTGTAAAAAGGACTTCGAAGCCGCATTGTAATCATCTTCTTGCGAATGCGAGTAGCCGTCATATCTCTTCTCAGAGATAAGCTGCCACCATTCTAGCGAGTCTTTCACTCGGTATTTTTAGAGTCTCTGTACATTTCTTTCATTAATAGAAATCGTGTATTATTGTATATCTGTGTTTATGGTTTCATCTCTGATGCATTTCTGTTATATTATTGAATATATGCGATATCTCTATGCATTTCTTTATTATATCTCTGATCTCATTTCGTGCCGAAAATAATCCGGATCAGTGGTATCAGAGCAGGCTGCTCTTGATCATTTTTTTTCAGTGCATGTCCCCGACGATGTTTGATTATAGCAAGTTGGGTCTCGATATTTTCTCTCTTGAAGACAATCTCTCTCGCACACCCAAGAAACCCTAAATGGTGGAAGAAAAGAAAAACGACGGAGCAGACGATCCAATCAATCTGTTGCTTGAGCAAGCTCTCACGTGACAGAGGGACGAAATGATGAAGAATTTTTCCCACATCCTTCAATACCTGTCAATAGCATCAGGCATATCTTCATCAAGTGGGAACTTTGGAGGCAGCTCACCTTTCAAGGTACAAGTTAATTTTGATATTCCTGTATTTGAAGGACAGATAGATGTAGAAGCCCTATAAAAATGGTTAACTCTACTAGAAGTTTATTTCTCTGTTCACAATTTTTACGACAAAGAAAAGATCACCTTCGCACTCCTTAAAGCTCTCCCTCATGTCAAACATTGGTGGGAAACTTACCGAGAGCAAAGTTCCACAAAGGAGTCTGGAATATATGGGGCCGATCCCACTTGCAATTTTTTTGTGGATGCAGTAAAAGAACAGTATTACCCTGTTGGAAACTATGAGAACCAATACATGAGATGGACCACACTGCAGCAAGAGAGGGGCAAAGAAGTTCCAGAGTTCACCAATACCTTCCATACCTTACACACCAAGCTGGGTATCAAATACTCCAAGCGACATTTGGTTCTGAAAATACCGTGGGGCTCTACGCAGATACATCCAGACTGAAATGGATTTTATAGACATCTCATCACTCGGTGCTGCTTATCGATATGTTATCAAAATTGAGCAGAAATTTAAGCACCAGACCAAACGAGAATTTGGGTCTGCAAATCCGCAACAACCAAAGTATGACAAAGACAACCCTAACAAACAGTTTTCCGGAAACCAGTCCAAGACACAGGAAAAGAAGGGTCACGGAAAAATAAAGGACACCGAAAAATGGTGTGATTTCCACAAAATCCCCTAGCACAACATCGATGAATGTCGCTCAAGACAGTCATTGGTGGCCAAGAGCAAAGACAAATAGATAAACCCTGATTCAAAATCTAATTCTGAAAAATACTGGTAAAAGACAGATCATTGACGCAGACCTCACTACCATTGTCGCAACCTCAACAATTCAACTAGAAGAATGAACAGATCCTGAAGAGGGGGAGCACCTTTTTCATTCACATATGTGGGTGAACAGGACCCCGCTGCATTTTATTGTTGATAGCGGAAGCGAGAGAAACCTCATCTCAACAGAGGTCGTCAAAAAGTTGGGATTGTCGACAACACCACACCCGCAGCCATAAAACATCGGGTGGCTTCGGAAAGGACGAGATTTTTGTGTCAGCCAATAGTGTCGATTGTCATATGGAATCCAACCCTTCAAGGATGAGTTATTATGTGATGTTTCCCCACTGGATGTCTGTGATGTTCTCTTGGGCCAACCATATATGTGGAGACGCCATGTTGTTTATGAGTCTCGACCCCGTAGTGTCATTGTTACTTTGGGGGGTCATCTCTACATAATACCAAAGGTAGTTCCGACTACTATTCCACCTAAAAAGTGCCGCAATGTAGTATCTCATACTGCAAAATTCATCTTTTTCACAATCTATTCAAAAGGAGAACAAAAGGACACCACAACCACAACAACGTTGCCCCAAGCACATTTTATCCAACAGAAGCAGGTCGACAAGGCTAAAAAAAAGTGCAAAGATTCCTTCTGCACATTGTCCTCTCATGTATCTAGACTTGTTGAACAGCCTCAACCTCAACAGGTTCGTGATAGTTTTCCACAAACTGAGCAGCGCAACGTCTCCGGCATGACAAGCAACTCACCAAGATGCAGATTCAACAAATGCTTTTCCCTCTCCCCCGGGAAGTCAATGCAATGGATACCATTACTTCCTAAGGAGGGAGGATTGATCCAGGTGGATATCGGTGGCCACCCACCTTTTCCAAATGGCTCAAAAGCATTTTCTGGTAATTTTGGTAATTTACTATTTTTAGCATCTTTTAACTTCCGGGGTCATTTTGAGGGCCCAAATGAAGTTTTATCAATATCGAGTTTCTCAATTATAGTTGAGAGCCTAATTGAGCCCTTAAGATTAATCTCCTTGATGATACCTTTCCAACGAGGTATCACACGCCTAAAATGGAGATAGTATGCAAAAGTTACGGTCCCGGGAAGTTGACATACTCACTTACCCAAACGGGGCCCACATGATTTTTGACACTTCATCTCCTAGGATTAGGTTTTTGGATGTTTATTTTTTGCATTCCTTCTTATTGTACAAAGGCCTTTGGAGCCTCATTGTAATCATCTTCTTGCGAATGCGAGTAGCCGTCACATCTCTTCTCAGAGATAAGCTGCCACCATTCTAACGAGTCTTTCACTCTGTATTTTTACAGTCTCTGTACATTTCTTTCATTAATAGAAATCATGTATTACTGTATATCTGTGTTTATGATTGCATCTCTGATACATTTATTTTATATTATTGAATATCTGCGATATATCTGTGCATTTCTTTATTATATCTCCGATCTCATTTCGTGCCGAAAATAATCTGGATCAGTGGTATAAGAGCAGACTGCTTTTGATCATTTTTTTTCAGTGCATTTCCCCAACGAGGTCTGATTATAGCAAGTTGGTTCTTGAGCTTGTCTCTCTTGAAGACAATCGCTCTTGCACACCCAAGAAACCCTCAATGACGGAAGAAAAGAAAAACGACAGCTCAAACGATTCTATCAATCTGTTGCTTGAGCAAGCTCTCATGCGACAGAGAGACGAAACGATGGATAATTTTTCCCACATCCTTCAATGCCTGTCGATAGCATCAGGTGCATCTTCATCAAGTGGTCACTTTGGAGACACCTCTCCTTTTAAGGTACAAGTTAATTTTGATATTCCTATATTTGAAGGACAGATAGATGCAGAAGCCTTAGAAAAATGGTTAACTCTACTAAAAGGTTATTTCTCTATTCACAATTTTTTTGACAAAGAAAATATCACCTTCGCACTCTTTAAATCTCTCCCTCATGTCAAACATTGGTGGGAAACTTACTGGGAGAAAAGTTCCACAGAGGAGTCTGGAATGTATGAGGCTGATCCCTCTTGGGATTTTTTTGTGGATGCGGTAAAAGAACAATATTACCTTGTTGGCAACTATGAGGACCAGTACATGAGATGGACCACACTGCGACAAGACAGGGGCCAAGTAGTTCCGGAGTTCACCAATACCTTCCATGTCTTGTGCACCACGCTGAGTATCAAAGACTCCGAGCGACATTTGGTTCTGTAATACCGTGGGGCTCTACATAGATACATCCAGACTGAAATGGATTTTCTGGACATCTCATCACTCGGTGTTGCTTATCGATATGCTGTTAAAATTGAGCAGAAATTTAAGCACCAAAACAAACGAGAATTCGGGTCTATAAATCCGTAACAACCAAAGTATGACAAAGACGGCCCTAACAAACAGTCTCCCGAAAACCAGTCCAAGACACAGGAAAAGAAGGGTCACGGGAAGACAAAGAATGACACTGAAAAATGGTGTGATTTCCACAAAAGCCCCTGGCACAACACCGATGAATGTCGTTCAAAATAGTCATTGGTGGCCGAGATCAAATACAAGGAGCCGAACCCTGATTCAGAATCTGATTCTAAAAATACTGGTAAATGACAGATCATTGACACAGACCCCACTGCTATTGTCGTGACCGCAACAATTCAACTAGAAGAACCAACAAATCCTGAAGAGGGGGAGCACCTTTTTCATTCACATATGTGTGTGAAGGGGACCCCGCTGCATTTTATTGTTAATAGTGGAAGCCAGAAAAACCTCATCTCAACAGAGGTCATCAAACAGTTGGGATTGTCGACAACACCACACCTGTAGCCATACAACATCGGGTGGTTTCGGCAAGGATGAGATCTTTGTGTCAACCAATAGTGTCGATTGTCATATGGCATTCAACCCTTCAAGGATGAGGTATTATGTGATGTTTCCCCATTGGATGTCTGTGATGTTCTCTTGGGCCAACCATATATGTGGAGATGCCATGTTGTTTATGAGTGTCAACCCCGTAGTTTAATTGTTACTTTGGGGGGTCATCTCTACAGAATACCAGAGGTAGTTCTTACCACTGTTCCACTTAAAAAGTACCGCAAGGTAGTATCTCATACTGCAAAATTCAGCTTCTTCACAATCTGTTCAAAAGGAGAACAAAAGGATATCGCAACCACTACAGCCTTGCCCCAAGAACCTTCTAGCCAACAGTAGCAGGTCGACAAGGTTGCAACAAAGTGCAAAGATTCATTCTACACATCGTCCTCTCATGTATCTAGAGTTGTTGAACAGTCTCAACCTCAACAGTTTCATGACAGATTTCCACAAATTGAGCAGCGCGACGTCTCCAACAAGACAAGCAGCTCACCAAGATGCAGATTCAACAAATGCTTTTCCCTCTTTCCAGGGAACTCAACACAATGGAGACCATTTCTTTATAAAGAGGGAGGATTTATCCAGGTGGATATTGGTGGCCACCCACTTTTTTCAAATGGCTCAAAACATTTTTCTGACAATTTTGGCAATTTACTATTTTTAGCAAGTTTTAACTTCTGGGGCTATTTTGAGGGTCCAAATGAAGGTTTTTTGAGATCAAGGTTTTCAATGATAGTTGAAGACATGACTGAGCCCGCAAAATAAATTCCCTCGACGATACCTTTGCAACACGCTATCACACGCCTAAAATGGAGATCGTATGCAAAAGTTACGGCCCCGACAAGTTGACGTACTCACTTACCCAAACGGGGCGCACATGACTTTTGGAGCTACATCTCTTTATACATTTCTTTCATTAATAGAAATCATGTGTTACTATATATATGTGTTTATGGTTGCATCTCTGATACATTTCTGTTATATTTTTGAATATCTGCGATATCTCTGTGCATTTCTTTATTATATCTTCGATCTCATTTCATGCCGAAAATAATTCGGATCAGTGGTATCAGAGCAGGCTGCTCTTGATCATTTTTTTTTAGTGCATGTCCTCGACGAGGTCTGATTATATCAAGGTGGGTCTCGAGCTTTTCTCTCTTGAAGACAATCACTCTCGCACACGCAAGAAACCCTCAATGGCGGAAGAAAAGAAAAACGACGAAGCGGACGATCCTATCAATCTGTTGTTTGAGAAAGATCTCACGCGACAGAGGGACGAAATGATGGAGAATTTTTCCCACATCCTTCAATGCCTGTCGATAGCATCAGGCGCATCTTCATCCAGTGGCCACTTTGGAGGCACCTCGCCTTTCAAGGTACAATTTAATTTTGATATTCCTGTATTTGAAGGACAAATAGATGTAGAAGCCCTAGAAAAATGGTTAACTATGCTAGAAGGTTATTTCTCTGTTCACAATTTTTCCGAAAAAGAAAAGATCACCTTATCATTCTTTAAAGCTCTCCCTCATGTCAAACATTGGTGGGAAACTTACTGGGAGCAAAGTTCCACAGAGGAGTCTAGAATATATGGGGTCGATCCCACCTGGGATTTTTTTGTGGATGCGGTAAAAGAATAGTATTACCCTGTTGGAAACTATGAGGACTAGTACATGAGATGGACCACATTGCGGCAAGAGAGGGGCCAAGTAGTTCTGGAGTTCACCAATATCTTCCATACCTTACGCACCAAGCTGGGTATCAAATACTCCGAGTGACATTTGGTTCTGAAATAACATGGGGCTCTACACAGATACATCCATACTTAAATGGATTTTCTGAACATCTCATCACTCGGTGCTGCTTATCGATATTTTGTTAAAATTGAGCAGAAATTTAAGCATAGAAACAAACGAGAATTCGGGTCTGCAAATCTGCAACAACCAAAGTATGACAAAGACGGCCCTAACAAACAGTCTCCCGAACACCAGTCTAAGACACAGGAAAAGAAGGGTCACGGGAAGACAAAGAAGGACACCAGAAAATGGTGTGATTTCCAAAAATTCCCCTGGCACAACACCAATGAATGTCGCTCAAAAAAGTCATTGGTGGCCAAGATCGGAGACAAGGAGCCGAACCCTGATTCAGAATCATATTCTGAAAATACTGGTAAATGATAGATCATTGATGTAGACCCCACTGCTATTGTCGCGGCCGCAACAATTCAACCAGAAGAACCAATAGATCCTGAAGAGGGGCAGTGCCTTTTTTATTCACATATGTGGGTGACGGGGACCTCGATGCATTTTATTGTTGATAGCGGAAGCCAGAAAAACCTCATCTCAACAGAGGTCGTCAAACAATTGAGATTGTCGACAACACCACACCTGCAGCCATACAACATCAGGTGGCTTGGGCAATGACGAGATCTTTGTGTCAGCCAACAATGCCGATTGTCATATGGCATCCAACCCTTCAAGGATGAAGTATTATGTGATGTTTCCCCACTAGATGTCTGTGATGTTCTCTTGGGCCAACCATATATGTGGAGATGCCATGTTGTTTATGAGTCTCTCCCCGTAGTGTCATTGTTACTTTGGGGGGTCATCTCTACAGAATACCGGAGGTAGTTCCGACTACTGTTCCACCTAAAAAGTAACATAAGGTAGTATCTCATACTACAAAATTCAGCTTCTTCACAATCTGTTCAAAATGAGAACAAAAGGACACTGCAACCACTACAGCCTTGCCCCAAGCACCTTCTATCCAACATAAGCAGGTCGACAAGGCTGCACTAAGTGCGAAGATTCCTTCTGCACATCATCCTCTTATGTATCTAGACTTGTTGAACAACCTCAACCTCAACACGTTCTTAACAAATTTCCACAAATTGAGCAGTGCGACGTCTCCAGCAAGACAAACAGCTTACCAAGATGTAGATTCAACAAACGTTTTTCCCTCTCCTCTAGGAAATCAATGCAATGGAGACCATTGCTTCCTAAGGAGGGAAGATTGATTCAGGTGGATATCGGTGGCCACCCACCTTTTCCAAATGGCTCAAAATAGTTTTCTGGCAATTTTGACAATTTACTATTTTTAGCAGGTTTTAGCTTCCGGGGCCATTTTGAGGGCTCAAATGAAGGTTTTTCGAGATCGAGCTTCTCAATGAAATCAGACGGCATGATTGAGCCCCCAAAATGAATCTCCTCGATGATACCTTTCCAACGAGCTATCACACGCCTAAAATGGAGATCGTATGACAAAGACGACCCTAACAAACAATCTCCTGAAAACCAGTCCAAGACACAGGAAAATATGGTTTACAGGAAGACAAAGAAGGACACCGGAAAATAGTGCGATTTCCACAAAATTGGTGGTCGAGATCAAAGATAAGGAGTTGAACCCTGATTTAGAATCTGATTCTGAAAATACTGGTAAAGGATAGATCATTGATGCAGACCCCACTATTATTGTTGCGACCGCAACAATTCAACCAGAAGAACCAATAGATCCTGAAGAGTGTGAACGCCTTTTTCATTCACAGATGTGGGTGAAGGGGACCCTGCTGCATTTTATTTTTGATAGCGGAAGCTAGAAAAACCTCATCTCAACAGAGGTCGTCAAACAGTTGGGATTGTCGACAACACCACACCCGCAGCCATACAACATCGGGTGGTTTCGCCAAGGACGAGATCTTTGTCTTAGCCAACAATGTCGATTCTCATATGGCATCCAATGCTTCAAGGATGAGGTATTATGTGATGTTTCCCCTTTGGATGTCTGTGATGTTCTCTTGGGCCAACCATATATGTGGAGACGCCATGTTGTTTATAAGTGGTGACCCCGTAGTGTCATTGTTACTTTGGGGGGTCATCTCTACAGAATACCAGAGGTAGTTCTGACTACTTTTCCACCTAAAAAGTGCCACAAGGTAGTATCTCATACTGCAAAATTCAACTTCTTCACAATTTGTTCAAAAGGAGAACAAAAGGACACCGCAACCACTACAACCTTCCCCCAAGCACCTTCTATCCAACAGAAGCAGGTCGAAAAGGCTGAAGAAAAGTGAAAAGAGTCCTTCTGCACATCATCCTCTCATGTATCTAGACTTATTGAACAGCCTCAACCTCAACAGGTTCGTGACAGATTTCCACAAACTCAACAGCACGAGGTCTCTAGCAAGACAAGCAGCTCACCAAGATTCAGATTCAATAAACTCTTTTCCCTCTCCCTCAGGAACTCAACGCAATGGACACCATTCATTCCTAAGGATGAAGGATTGATCCAGGTGGATATCGGTGGCCACTCACCTTTTCTAAATGGCTCAAAACAGTTTTCTGACAATTTTGACAATTTACTATTTTTAACAAGTTTTAACTTCCAGGGCCATTTTGAGGGACCAAATGAAGGTTTTTCGAGATAGAGGTTCTCAATGATATCTGAAGGCATGATTAAGCCCCCAAAATGAATTTCCTCGACGATACCTTTCTAGTGAGCTATCACATGCCTGAAAAGGAGATCATATGCAAAAGTTACGGCCCCGAGAAGTTGACGTACTCACTTACCCAAACAGGGCCCACATGACTTTTGGCACTTCATCTCCTAGGGTTATGTTTTTAGATGTCTAGGGTTTTTGGCATTCCTGCTTATTGTAAAAAGGCTTTCGGAGCCTCATTGTAATCATCTTCTTGCGAATGCGAGTAGTTGTCACATCTCTTCTCAGAGATAAGCTACCACCATTCTAGTGAGTCTTTCACTCTATATTTTTACAGTCTCTGTACATTTATTTCATTAATAGAAATCATGTATTACTGTATATCTGTGTTTATGGTTTCATCTCTAATACATTTCTATTATATTATTGAATATCTGCGATATCTCTGTGCATTTCTTTATTATATCTCCGATCTCATTTCATGCAAAAAATAATCCGTATCAGTGGTATCAGAGAAGACTGTTCTTGATCGTTTTTTTTCAGTGCATGTCCCCGACGAGATCTGATTATAGCAAGTTGGGTCTCAAGCTTGTCTCTCTTGAAGACAATCTCTCTCCAACACCCAAGAAACCCTCAATGGCAGAAGAAAAGAAAAACAACGGAGTAGATGATCCTATCAATCTGTTGCTTGAGCAAGCTCTCACGCGACAGAGGGACGAAATGATGGATAATTTTGCCTACATCCTTCAACGTCTGTCGATAGCATCAGGTGCATCTTCAACAAGTGGCCACTTTGGAGACACATCACCTTTCAAGGTACAAGTTAATTTTGATATCCCTGTATTTGAAGGACAGATAGATGAAGAAGCCCTAGAAAAATGGTTTACTCTGCTAGAAGGTTATTTCTCTGTTCACAATTTTTTCGACAAAGAAAATATCACCTTCGCACTCTTTAAATCTCTCCCTCATGTCAAACATTGGTGGGAAACTTACTGGGAGCAAAGTTTCACAGAGGAGTCTGGAGTGTATGGGGTTGATCCCTCTTGGGATTTTTGTGTGGATGCGGTAAAAGAATAGTATTACCCCGTTGGCAACTATGAGGACTAGTACATGAGATGGAACACACTGCGACAAGAGTGGGGCCAAGCAGTTCCAGAGTTCACCAACACCTTCCATGCCTTGCGCACCAAGATGGGTATCAAAGAATCCGAGTGACATTTGGTTCTAAAATACCATGGGGCTCTACACAGATACATCCAAACTGAAATGGATTTTATGGACATCTCATCACTCGGGGCTGCTTATCAATATGTTATTAAAATTGAGCATAAATTTAAGCACCATAACAAACGAGAATTCGGGTATGCAAATCCGCAACAACCAAAGTATGACAAAGACGACCCTAACAAACAGTCTCCCGAAAACTAGTCCAAGACACAGGAAAAGAAGAGTCACGTGAAGACAAAGAAGGACACCGGAAAATGGTGTGATTTCCACAAAATCCCCTGGCACAACACCGATGAATGTCGCTCAAAACAGTCATTGGTGGCTGAGATCAAAGACAAGGAGCCGAACCCTGATTCATAATCTAATTCTAAAAATATTGGTAAATGACAGATCATTGATGCAGACCCCACTGCTATTGTCACGACCACAACAATTCAACCAGAAGAACCAACAGATCCTGAAGAGGGGGAGCACCTTTTTCATTCACAGATGTGGGTGAAGGGGACCCCGCTGCATTTTATTGTTGATAGCGGAAGCCAGAAAAACCTCATCTCAGCAAAGGTCGTCAAACAGTTGAGATTGTCGACAAAACCACATTTATAGCCATACAACATCGGGTGGCTTTGGAAAGGACAAGATCTTCGTGTCAGCCAACAATGTCGATTGTCATATTGCATCCAACCCTTCAAGGATGAGGTATTATGTGATGTTTCCCCACTGGATGTCTGTGATGTTCTCTTGGGTCAACCATATATGTGGAGATGCCATGTTGTTTATGAATTTCGACCCCGTAGTGTCATTGTTACTTTGGGGGGTCATCTCTACAGAATACCAGAGGTAGTTACGACTACTGTTCCACCTAAAAAGTGCCTCAAGGTAATATCTCATATTACAAAATTCAGCTTCTTCACAATATGTTCAAAAGGAGAACAAAAGGATGCCGCAACCACTACAGTCTTTCCCCAAGCACATTCTATCCAACAAAAGAAGGTCGACAAGGTTGAATCTAAGTGAAAAGATTCCTTCTACACATCGTCCTCTCATGTATCTAGACTCATTGAACAGCCTAAACCTTAACAGGTTCGTGATAGATTTCCACAAACTGAGTAGTGCGACGTCTTCAGCAAGACAAGCAGCTCACCGAGATTCAGATTCAACAAACATTTTTCCCTCTCCCCCGGGAACTCAACGCAATGGAGAACATTGCTTCCTGAGGAGGGAGGATTGATCCATGTGGATATTGGTTGCCACCCACCTTTTCCAAATGGCTCAAAAAAGTTTTCTGGCAATTTTGGCAATTTACTATTTTTAGCAGGTTTTAACTTCTAGGGCCATTTTGAGGGCCCAAATGAAGGTTTTTCGAGATAGATGTTCTCAAAGATAGAAAAAGGAATGATTGAGCCCCCAAAATGAATTTCCTGTACAATACCTTTCCAACGAGCTATCACACACCTAAAACAGAGATCGCATGCAAAAGTTATAGCCCTGGGAAGTTGACGTACTCACTTACCCAAACGGGGCCCACATGCCTTTTGGTGCTTCATCTCCTAGGGTTAGGTTTTTGGATGTTTAGAGTTTTTGACATTCCTTCTTATTGTAAAAAGGCCTTCGGAGCCTCATTGTAATCATCTTCTTGCGAATGCGAGTAACTGTCACATCTATTTTCAGAGATAAGCTGCCACCATTCTAGTGAGTCTTTCACTCTATATTTTTACAGTCTCTGTACATTTATTTCATTAATAGAAATCATGTATTACTATATATCTTTGTTTATGGTTACATCTCTGATACATTTCTGTTATATTATTGAATATCTGCGATATCTCTGTGCATTTCTTTATTATATCTCCGATCTCATTTCATGCCGAAAATACTCCGGATCAGTGGTGTCAGAGTAGGCTGCTCTTGATCATTTTTTTCAGTGCATGTCCCCGACGATGATTGATTATAGCAAGTTGGGTCTCGAGCTTGTCTATATTGAAGACAATTTCTCTCGCACACCCAAGAAACCCTCAATGGCGGAAGAAAAGAAAAACGATAGATCGAACGATCCTATCAATCTATTGCTTGAGAAAGCTCTCACACGACAGAGGGATGAAATGATGGAGAATTTTTCCCACATCCTTCAACGTCTATCGATAGTATCAGACAGATCTTCATCAAGTTGCCACTTTTGAGACACCTCACCTTTCAAGTTACAAGTTAATTTTGATATTCCTGTATTTGAAGGACAGATAGATGCAAAAGCCTAAAAAAATGGTTAACTCTGCTATAAGGTTATTTCTCTGTTCACAATTTTTCCGATAAAGAAAATATCACCTTCGCACTCCTTAAATCTCTCCCTCATATCAGACATTGGTGGAAAACTTACAAGAAAAAAATTTCCATAGAGGAGTCTGGAATATATGGGGCCGATTCCACTTGGGATTTTTTTGTGGATGCGGTAAAAGAACAGTATTACCCTATTGGAAACTATGAGGACCAGTACATGAGATGGACCACACTGTGGCAAGAGAGGGGCCAAGCAGTTCCGGAGTTCACCAATACCTTCCATACCTTGTGCACCAAGTTGGGTATCAAAGACTCTGAGTGACATTTGGTTCTGAAATACCGTGGGGCTCTACATAGATACATCCAGACTGAAATGGATTTTCTGGACTTCTCATCACTCGGTGCTGCTTATCGATATGCTGTTAAAATTGAGTAGAAATTTAAGCACCAGAACAAACTGGAATTTGGGTCTGCAAATCCACAACAATCAAAGTATGACAAAGACGGCTCTAATAAAAAGTCTCCCAGAAACCAGTGCAAGACACAGGAAAAGAAGGTTCACGGGAAGACAAAGAAGGACACCGAAAAATGGTGTGATTTCCATAAAATCCCTTAGCACAACACCGATGAATGTAGCTCAAAATAGTAATTGGTGGCTGAGATCAAAGACAAGGAGCCTAACCCTGATTCAGAATCTGATTCTGAAAATACTGGTAAAGGACAGATCATTGACGCAGACCCCATTGCTATTGTCGTGACTGCAACAATTCAACCAGAAGAACCAACAGATCCTGAAGAGGGGGAGCGCCTTATTCATTCCCAGATGTGGGTGAAGGGGACCCCGTTCCATTTTATGGTTGATAGCGGAAGCCAAAAAAACCTCATTTCAGCAAAGGTCGTTAAACTGTTGGGATTGTCGACAACACCACACACGCATCCATACAACATCGGGTGGCTTCGGCAAGGACGAGATCTTCGTGTCAACCAACAGTGCTAATTTTCATATGGCACCCAACCCTTCAAGGATGAGTTATTATGTGATGTTTCCCCACTAGATGTGTTTGATGTTATCTTTGGCCAACGATATATATGGAGACGCCATGTTGTTTATGAGTCTCGACCCCGTAGTGTCATTGTTGCTTTGGGGGGTCATCTCTAAAGAATACCAGAGGTAGTTCCGACTACTGTTCCACCTAAAAAGTGCCGCAAGGTAGTATCTCATATTGCAAAATTCAGCTTCTTCACAATCTGTTCAAAAGGAGAACAAAAGGACACTGCAACCACTACAGCCTTGCCCCAAGCACCTTCTATCCAAAAGAAGTAAGTCGACAAGGCTGCAGCAAAGTGAAAAGATTCCTTCTGCACATTGTCCTCTCATGTATATAGACTTGTTAAATAGCCTCAACCTCAACAGGTTCATGACAGATTTCCACAAACTAAGCAGCGCAACGTCTCCAGCAAGACAAGCAGCTCACCAAGATGCAGATTCAACAAACATTTTTTCGTCTCCCCCGGGAACTCAACGCAATGGATACCATTGCTTCCTAAGGAGGGAGGATTTATCCAGGTGGATATCGATGTCCACCCACCTTTTCCAAATGGCTCAAAATATTTTTTTGGCAATTTTGACAATTTACTATTTTTAGCAGGTTTTAACTTCCGGGGCCATTTTCAGGGCCCAAATGAAGGTTTTTCAAGATATAGGTTCTCAATAATATCCAAAGGCATGATTTAGCCTCCACAATGAATCTCCTCGACGATACATTTCCAACGAGCTATCACATGCCTAAAACGGAGATCGTATGCAAAAGTTACGGCCCCGAGAAGATGACGTACTCACTTACCCAAATGGGGCCCACGTGACTTTTGGCGCTTCATCTCCTAGGGTTAGGTTTTTGGATGTCTAGGATTTTTGACATTCCTGTTTATTGTAAAAAGGCCTTCGAAGCCTCATTGTAATCATCTTCTTGCGAATGCGAGTAGCCTTCACATCTCTTCTCAGAGATAAGCTGCCACCATTCTAGTGAGTCTTTCACTCTGTATTTTTACAGTCTCTGTACATTTATTTCATTGATAGAAATCATGTATTATTGTATATCTGTGTTTATGGTTGCATCTCTGATACATTTATGTTATATTATTGAATATTTTCGATATCTCTGTGCATTTCTTTATTATATCTCCCATCTCATTTCGTGCCAAAAATAATCCGGATCAGTGGTATCAAAGCAGGTTTCTCTTGATCGGTTTTTTCAGTGCATGTCCTCGACGAGGTCTGATTATAGCAAGTTGGGTCTTGAGGTTGTCTCTCTTGAAGATAATCTCTCTCTCTCACACAAGAAACCCTCAATGGCGGAAGAAAAGAAAAATGACGGAGAAACCGATCCTATCAATCTGTTGCCTGAGCAAGCTCTCACGCAACAGAGGGACGAAATGATGGAGAATTTTTCCCACATCCTTCAACGCATGTCAATAGCATCAGACGCATATTCATCAAGTTTCCACTTTGGAGGCACCTCTCCTTTCAAGCTACAAGTTAATTTTGATATTCCTGTATTTAAAGGACATGTAGATGTAGAAGCCATAGAAAAATGGTTAACTATGCTAGAAGGATATTTCTCTGTTCACAATTTTTTCAACAAAGAAAAGATCACCTTCGCACTCCTTAAATCTCTCCCTCATGTCAAACATTGGTGGGAAACTTACTGGGAGCAAAGTTCCACAGAGGAGTCTGGAATATATGGGGTCGATCCCACTTGGGATTTTTTTGTGGATGCGGTAAAAGAACAGTATTACCCTGTTGGCAACTATGAGGACCAGTACATGAGATGGACCACACTACGGAAAAAGAGGGTCCAATTAGTTCTGGAGTTCACCAATACCTTCCATACCTTGCGCACCAAGCTGGGTATCAAATACTCTGAGCGACATTTGGTTCTGAAATACCGTAGGGCTCCACATAGATACATCCAGACTGAAATGGATTTTCTAGACATCTCATCACTTGGTGCTACTTATCGATATGTTGTTAAAATTGAGCAGAAATTTAAGCACCAGAACAAACAAAAATTCGGGTCTGCAAATACGCAACAACCAAAGTATGACAAAGACGGCCCTAACAAATAGTCTCCTAAAAACCAGTCCACGACACAGGAAAAGAAGGGTCACGGGTAGACAAAGAAGAACATCGAAAAATGGTGTGATTTCCACAAAAGCCCCTGGCACAACACCGATGAATGTCACTCAAAACAGTCATTGGTGGGCGAGATCAAAGATAAGGAGCCAAACCCTGATTCAGAATCTGATTCGTAAAATACTGGTAAATGACAGATCATTGATGCAGACCCCACTGCTATTGTCGTGACCGCAACAATTCAACCAGAAGAACCAGCATATCCTGAAGAGGGGGAGCGCCTTTTTCATTCACAGATGTGGGTGAAGGGGACCCCGCTGAATTTTATTGTTGATAGTGGAAGTTAGAAAAACCTCATCTCAGCCATACAACATTTGGTGGCTTCGGCAAGGACGAGATCTTCGTGTCAGCCAAGAGTGTCAATTGTCATATGGCATCCAACCCTTCAAGGATGAGGTATTATGTGATGTTGTCCCACTGGATGTCTATGATGTTCTCTTGGGCCAACCATATATGTGGAGACGCCATGCTATTTATGAGTCTCGACCCCGTAGTGTCATTGTTACTTTGCGGGGCCATCTCTATAAAATACCAGAGATAGTTCCAACTACTGTTCCACCTAAAAAGTGCCGCAAGGTAGTATCTCATACTGCAAAATTCATCTTCTTCACAATCTGTTCAAAAGGAGACCGCAACCACAACAGCCTTGCCACAACAAGGCTGCAGCAAAGTGCAAAGATTCCTTCTGCACATCGTCCTCTCATGTATCTATACTTTTTGAACAACCTCAACCTCAACAGGTTTGTGACAAATTTCCACAAACTGAGCAGTGCGACGTCTTAAGCAAGACAAACAACTCACCAAGATGCAGATTCAACAAATGCTTTTCCCTCTCCCCCGGGAACTCAACGCAATGGAGAACATTTCTTCCTAAGGAGGGAGGATTGGTCCAGGTGGATATCGGTGGCCACTCACATTTTCCAAATGGCTCAAAACAATTTTCTGACAATTTTGGCAATTTACTATTTTTAACAGGTTTTAACTTCCGGGGCCATTTTGAGGGCCCAAATGAATGTTTTTCGAGATCAAGGTTCTCAATGATAGATGAAGGAATGATTGAGCACCCAAAATGAATATCCTCGACAATACCTTTCCAATGGGCTATCACACACCTAAAATGGAGATCGTATGCAAAAGTTACGGCCCTGGGAAGTTGATGTACTCACTTACCCAAACGGGGCCTAGATGACTTTTGGTGCTTCATCTCCTAGGGTTAGGTTTTTGGATGTCTAGGGTTTTTGAAAATCCTGTTTATTGTAAAAAGGCCTTTGGATCCTCATTGTAATCATCTTCTTGCGAATGCAAGTAGCCGTCACATCTCTTCTCAGAGATAAGATGCCACCATTCTAGCGAGTCTTTCACTCTGTATTTTTACAGTCTCTGTACATTTCTTTCATTAATAGAAATCATGTATTATTGTATATCTGTGTTTATGGTTGCATCTCTGATATATTTCTGTTATATTATTGAATATCTACGATATCTTTGTGAATTTCTTTATTATATCTCCGATCTCATTTCGTGCAGAAAATAATCTAGATCAGTAGTATCAGAGCAGGTTGCTCTTGATGGTTTTTTTTCAGTGCATGTCCCCGATGAGGTTTGATTATAGAAAGTTGGGTCTCGAGCTTGTCTCTCTTGAAGACAATTGCTCTCCCACACCCAAGAAACCCTCCATGGTGGAAGAAAATAAAAACGACGGAGCAAACGATCCTATCAATCTGTTGCTTGAGCAAGCTCTCATGTGACAGAGGGAAGAAATGATGGAGAACTTTTCCCACACCCTTCAACGCCTGTCGATAGCATTAGGCGCATCTTCATCAAGTGGACACTTTGGAGGTAGCTCGCCTTTCAAGGTACAAGTTAATTTTGATATTACTGTATTTGAAGGACAGATAGATTCAGAAGTTCTAGAAAAATGGTTAACTCTGCTAGAAAGTTATTTCTCTGTTCACAATTTTTTCGACAAAGAAAAGATCACCTTCGCACTCCTTAAAGCTCTCCCTCATG
Organism: Picea engelmannii; assembly: GCA_009831015.1. Classification (NCBI taxonomy): domain Eukaryota; kingdom Viridiplantae; phylum Streptophyta; class Pinopsida; order Pinales; family Pinaceae; genus Picea; species Picea engelmannii. The sequence continues at coordinate 42,102 of ML803015.1, forward strand.
TCAAATATTGGTGGGAAACTTACTGGGATCAAAGTTCCACAGAGGAGTCTGGAATATATGGGGCTGATCCCACTTGGAATTGTTTTGTGGATGCGGTAAAAGAACAGTATTACCTTGTTGGCAACTATGAGGACTAGTACATGAGATGGACCACACTGTGGCAAGAGAGGGGCCAAGTAGTTCCGGAGTTCACCAATACCTTCCATACCTTTCGCACCAAGCTGGGTATCAAAGACTCTGAGCGACATTTGGTTCTGAAATACTGTGGGGCTTTACATAGATACATCCAGACTGAAATAGATTTTCTGGACATCTCATCACTCGGTGCTGCTTATTGATATGCTGTTAAAATTGAGTAGAAATTTAAGCACCAGAACAAACGGGAATTTGGGTCTGGAAATCCGCAATAACCAAAGTATGAGAAAGACGGTCCTAACAAACAGTCTCCCGAAAACCAGTCCAAGACACAAGAAAAGAAGGGTCACGGGAAGACAAAGAAGGACACTGGAAAAATGTGTGATTTCCACAAAAGCCCCTTGCACAAAACCAATGAATGTTGTTCAAAACAGTCATTGGTGGCCGAGATCAAAGACAAGGAGTCGAACCGTGATTCAGAATCTGATTATGAAAATACTGGTAAATGACCGATCATTGAGACAGACCCCATTGCTATTGTCGCAATCGCAACAATTCAATCAGAAGAACCAACTGATCGTGAATAGGGGGAGTTCCTTTTTCATTCACAGATGTGGGTGAAGGGGACCCCATTGCATTTTATTGTTGATAGCGGAAGCAAGAAAAACCTCATATCAGCAGAGGTCGTCAAACAGTTGGGATTGTCGACAACACCATACCTGCATCCATACGACATCGGGTGGCATTGGCAAGGACAAGATCTTCATGTCAGCCAACAGTGCCGATTGTCATATGTTATCCAACCCTTCAAGGATGATGTATTATGTGATGTTTCCTCACTGGATGTTTGTGATGTTCTCTTGGGCCAACCATATATGTGGAGACACCATGTTGTTTATGAGTCTCGACCCTGTAGTGTCATTGTTACTTTGGGGGATCATCTCTACAGAATACCAGAGGTAGTTTCGACTACTGTTCCACCTAAAAAGTGCTGCAAGGTAGTATCTCATACTGTAAAATTCAACTTTTTCACAATCTGTTCAAAAGGAGAACAAAAGGACACTGCAACCACTACAGCCTTTCCCTAAGCACCTTCTATCCAACAGAAGCAGGTTGACAAGGCTGTAAAAAAGTGCAAAGATTCCTTCTGCACATTGTCCTCTCATGTATCTAGACTTGTTGAATAGCCTCAACTTCAACATGTTCGTGACAGATTTCCACAAACTGAGCAGCGCAACGTCTCCAGCAAGACAAGCAGCTCACCAAGATGCAGATTCAACAAACGCTTTTCCCTCTCCCCCGGGAACTCAATGCAATGGAGACCATTGTTTCCTAAGGAGGGAGGATTGATCCAGGTGGATATCGGTGGCCACCCACCTTTTCCAAATGGCTCAAAATAGTTTTCTGACAATTTTGGCAATTTACTATTTTTAGCAGGTTTTAACTTCTTGGGCCATTTTGAGGGCCCGAATGAAGGTTTTTCAAGATCAAGGTTCTCAATGATATACAAATGCATGACTGAGCCCCTGAAATAAATATCCTCGACGATACCTTTCTAACGAGCTATGACACACGTAAAACGGAGATCGTATGCAAAAGTTACGGCCCACGGAAGTTGACGTACTCACTTACCCAAACGGGGCCCACATTACTTTTGGCGCTTCATCTCCTAGGGTTAGGTTTTTGGATGTCTAGGGTTTTTGACATTCTTTCTTATTGTAAAAAGGCCTTATGATCCTCATTGTAATCATCTTCTTGCGAATGCGAGTAGCCGTCACATCTCTTCTCAGAGATAAGCTGACACCATTCTAGCGAGTTTTTCACTCTGTATTTTTATAGTCTCTGTACATTTATTTCATTAATAGAAATCATGTATTACTGCATATCTGTGTTTATGGTTGCATCTCTGATACATTTCTGTTATATTATTGAATATCTGCGATATCTCTATGCATTTCTTTATTATATTTCCGATGTCATTTCGTGCCGAAAATAATCCTGATCAGTGGTATCAGAGCAAGCTGTTCTTAATCGTTTTTTTTCAGTGCATGTCCCCGATGAGGTCTGATTATAGAAAGTTGGGTCTCGAGCTTGTCTCTCTTGAAGACAATCACTCTCACACTTGACTAAATGTAGCTGTCTTTCACAGTTTTTGCCTCCCTCCCAAAAAAATTTCCTGAGCAGCTCGTCAATTTTATTAGTAATTGTTTTGGGGGCGAGAAGAATCGAGCACTGGTAAATGGGCAGGCTTGTGATGACTGAATTCATTAATACCAGCTTACCTACTTTATTGAGCCAGTTTACTCCCCAAGCTTTAATCTTGAACTTGAGTTTGTCTACCATGGGCATCCAATGAGCTACTTTAGAGAAGGATTTGAAAATTGGAATGCCGAGATAAATGAAATTGTCCCAAGCTGTAAGTCCTTTCATTTCTAAAACTCGGCTTATCTGCAGCATGTCTCTGGGATTGCAGTTCCAGCCGTAGATGGTGCTTTTGTGGTAGTTGATCTCGCCGGCAGAGCAAGTTTTGTAAATGTATAGCTCTGTTTTGAGGTTCCTTGCTGTCTTTAGAGTGGCAGCCCCCAATAGAAGAGTGTCGTCGGCGAATTGTGTGTGGATGACCTCCTTAACTGTGGGAGCTACTTTAATGCCTGAAATGGCTCTGTTATGAAGAGCACTTTGCAGCTGAAAGCTGAGCACTGAAGCTTGTATAACGTACAACATAGGGGAAAGGGGGCACCCTTGCCTCAATCCTCGGGAAGCTTGAAAAAACTTGGCTGGGCGTCCGTTTATCAAGGGAGCAACCCAAGGAGCCTTGATGCATGCCTTCACCCAATTGATGAATTGTTGATTGAAGCCAAATCTTTGCATAACTGAGAATAGGAAATCATACCTTACACGGTCAAAAGCATTAGCTAAATCGAGCTTGACTTCCATACCTTTTTCCTTTTTTTTGCAGCTGGAGTGTATAGCTTCTTGGACAAGGGTGATGTTGTCTAGAATTTGCCTCCCATGTACAAAACCTCCTTGGTTTTCCGGAATTAGTCTTGGCAGAATTTTTTTAAGTCTATTTGCGATTATTTTGGTGATGATTTTATACCCGGTGTTACATAGGGAGATTGGTCTAAAGCGAGCAAAACTTTTGGCGCCTTTTTCTTTTGGAATTAGTGCTAAGAAAGATGTGTTTGTACTGCCACCAAGTTTATTACAGGTCTACGCTCTCATAACCATTTTACTTAAATCTTTTTTGATAATATTCCAGCAGTGGATGTAAAAGCGCGGGGTGAACCCATCTGGTCCTGGCGCCTTATCAGGGTGCATTCTGAAAATTGATTTCTTGATTTCTTTCATGCTGATAGGTCTGTTCAGAATTATGTTGTCCTCTTCTGTAACCAGATTTGGAATTTCTGAGAATGGGTAAGAGTCAATCTCCAAGTTCTCTTGTTCGGGGGCTGTATAAAGGTCTTTGAAGTAAGAATGGGCTGCCTCTTTTATTTCTTCAGAGTCCTTGTAGATTTGTTCTTTCCAATGGATTTCGCTAATATGATTATAATTGTTCCTAGCTTGGGTTTGTTTATGAAAGAAAGAAGTATTTCTATCTCCTTCTTGGAGCCAAAGTGCTCTCAATTTAATTCTCCAGTAGGCTTCTTCTTCTCTGCAAATTTTGTGGTAATTTCTTTGTATATCAGATTCTTGATTGAGGAGTTCCTGGGTAACTTGAGCTTCTTCCATGACTGCTTGATGCCTTTCCAGAGTTTCCTGAATTTTCTTCTTTTCCTCCATGGGGGTTCCGAGGTGTTTGGCCCAGCGTTTTAGATTCAATTTGAGAGTTCTAAGTTTCTCTTCCCAAACAAAGGAGGGGGAACCGGAGACGGAGAGATTCCAGGAGCGGAGGACTAGAGAGTGGAAGGTTTCATGGTGCACCCAAGAAGGGCTGAATCTGAAGGGGAGAGGACCTAGAGATGAAAGAGGGAGGAGAGACAAGGAGACAGGTTTATGGTCTGAAGTGGAATGGGGCAGAACTTTGGAAGTGGCTAACAGACCAAGGGAAAGGAAGGAAGATTGGACAAGAAAGCGATCCAGTCTGGTAGCAATGTGTCCTGGCCCTAATCTCCCGTTAGACCAAGTAAACTTTCCGTTTGTTGTGATGATGTCTTCAAGTTCCCAACCAGAGATTAAGTCTTCAACCCATTCTCGGGCAGGGTCTCTAACTATCGATCCCCCTTTCTTCTCGACTTGAGAGAGGGTGACATTCAGATCCCCTGCCACTATAAGGTTTACATGATTTCTTTGGTTAAGAAAAAGAGCTAAAGAGTCCCAACAGTCTTTCTTCTCAGTAATTGAAACAAGAGCATACAAGTTAAAAAGACTTACTTGATGCCCGGATCCTTTATGCAGCAGCTTGGTGTAGAGCCAATGGGTGGTTGCTGCTTCTTCTACTAATTCGATTTTTGAAGAGTCCCAAAGGGTTGCTAACCCCCTTGAGGCGCCTCGGGCGCTTACTGCCCGACTCGGGCCTTTCTTCCAGAAAAAATTACTTGCCCGGAGGAGATCTTCCTCCTCAAGTTTCGTCTCCTGGATAAGGAGGACTTCAGGTCTTGCGAGCCTTGTTAAGTCTCTCAAGGCTTCTTCTTTTGTCTTGCTGCTAAGTCCTCTGCAGTTCCAGGAGACTAAATGCATTATTTACTTGCTTGAGGAAGGGGAGCACCTTTCGGCGTCCTCCCCTATTTCGACCCCAGTCTGGTGTTTATCATATCCGGGATTGTGTGCTGTGTGCCCTGAGTTACTTCCTTGTAGGACAATTCTTCTCATCTTTTTTTCTCTGGATTTCTTCCTTGTTTTGGCTGATCAGGTGATCCTTTTGGGTTTCTCACTTCGGTGTCATCCTCCTCCACTGTTTCGGCCTCAGTGTTTGTATCCAGATTGGTATCGTCCTTACTCGAGCTTATGTTTTTGGCTCCTGTGCTGGGGCTCGCTGGGGCTCCGGAATGTTGATTTCCTTCTTCTTCAATAACTATAGTGGGATTGCGTTGTGTTGTTGGGTTTCCTTGAGCGCTGTTCTTAGAGTTGCCTTCTTTGGATGGTTCATGGTGGATCTTGTCTCTGTTTTTAGTGTTCTGCGTGTTTTTCCCTCTCCTTACTTTTTGCCAGCCTTCTGCATCCTCCGTCCCGCTGGCTTGTAGTTTGGGGCAGTTCCTTTGAAAGTGACCGTGCTCCTGGCAGTTTCTGCACTTGAACGACATGTGTTCATAGTCTAGTTTTTGGTAGTGGGTCCAAGAGCCAACGGTTAACTTGACGGCTTCTGGGAGCCCTGCCTCCAGATCAACCTCCACACAGATTCTGGCGCATGTATATTGTCCCTTATTGTCTGCTTTGTCGATGAACTTGCCTACTCCGTTCCCAATTCTTTGCAAAGATTCGAAGTCCCAGCAGTGCATTGGGAGATTTGGAAGTCTAACCCAGACTGGCACTTCCTTAGGCGTGTCCACCAATGGGTTAAAGTCTGGTGTCCATTTGTTTAAATAGAGACCCTGGGTCCCCATGAAGTAAGGTCCATTTCTGAATACCAAATCTCGGTCTTCTTCAGAGATGAATTCAAAGACGAAATATCCTCTTCCCACTGGGTAGCAGGTTACTCCATTCGCTAGGTTCGGTCTCCAGTTCCGTTGTATCCAATCATCTGTTGTTTTGGTAGATGGCCACATGACCATAAACTATCCCACTAATCCTCGATTGGCTAGAGCGACTGCTATCTTCATAGGATTCTCTTCAGGAAGTGCGATTTCAGGAATTTCGTCCAGTTTCTTTATAAATTTCGGGATCTCTGGAGGAGAAGTCTTCTTCCCTTGACTGTGGATAAGCCTGCGGAATGCATCCTCGATCGATTTCGTGGAAGAGGGGGCGGGGATTCCGCCCCCAGGCGCTGCCATGAGCCTCTCTGCACCTCAAACCCTAACGCTCACGCCAGACCAAACCCTACCGCTCTGGCAGTTTTTTAATTCCGTTTTAAAGTGGATGTTATAAGTAACACCCAGTGTATCTTCCTCATGTTTATTATTACCAATGGAATGTAATTCCTTTTGGTTCACAGAGACTCTATTTTATTATGACTATTATTTTGAATTTAACGGATAAATATTATAATTTCTAGAATTTTTTGAAGTTGACCAAGCTGAAAACGTTGCAGAGTTTAAAAACATGTTTTTCTAAACCTTGTATATATCTTAATTTTTACTTAAAACTAAAATTTAAATATACCCTTTTGAAAAGAACAGTTTAAGGATTATGAATATATTTTTAAAAAATTTTTTCACTGTATATTTTTTGAGATACCGATATTTCATTTCACCGAATCATAATGTCTGCTGAAAATATTATGTAGTGATTTTTTTTAAAAATTAAATAAAATTAGATAAAAATAAAGAAAATGAAAACAAATTATACGAATTGAAAGTAGATTCAATTTTGGAAATGTTGGTGTCATTTTCGAAACCAAATTCACAATGTTTGCAGGACTCCGCAACCTCTGAAGTTTAGTTATACTTGGGGCATTTCTCTGGTTTGGTTTTCAGTTGCAATTTCATTTTTTCAGCCGAAATAATATTTCGGCCGAAAAAATGATGTTTCGGCCGAAAGTCTAAAATCTAACGGAATCCGTCAAACTAAACGGTTTCCAGGTCTTTCGGCCGAAAAACTAATTCTTTCGGCCGAAAGACTGTCGAATGAATTCCGTCCGTCGAAAAATATGAAACGACACGTCGTATGGTTTTTTTTCATGCCAAATTGTATAAATAGGATTGCGACCGAACAAATTTAACACAATCCATCAAATGAACAAAAAGATATAAGACTGAGGATAAGGATTTCAAAGCATTTCTATTACTGATTGCAGCTGTATTCTTTTCTTTTTTTATTTATTCCCTCTGTTCCATAGGCTTAATCGGAGGATCGATATCGATACATGGTGGTTTTTTAAAACACTTAAACAAAGTTTCG
>ML803015.1:57243-79085 GCA_009831015.1 Picea engelmannii
CATATTGTTAAACAATTGTCAAATTGACATATCAAATCGTGATAAAAAAAAATTGAAAAATAGTCATTGGAAAGCTAACACAATTCTTCACAAGTTTTGTTTTTACTGTAAAGTGAAATTCTAAATAAAAAAAATACTTTTGTGTGTCGGAAGTTGAATAACTTGTGAAAATACAGTTTTTTTTCTCATAAAACAAACAAAAGTGTAACCCATCTTCATGATTTCACCCTATAGTGATAATCAAGCTTTGCAATTTATTTTAGGCAAGAAAAGTTGGATCAGAAACATGCAAAATGGGTAGAATTTATGTAGAATTTTACTTTTGTTATTAAACACATTGTTGGAACTGCTAACAAAGTTGGATATTCTTTGAGTAGGAGGAGTTTGATTGTACAGGAATTCCAAGTGGAGACCTTAGGGTTCGAAAACCTTAAGGAGATGTATAAGAAAGATGCAGATTTCAAAGAATCTTATGAGGCATGCAAGAATATTTTGTTGGGAGACAAAATCCCATGGACTAAATATTTGATCCAGGATGGATTACTGTTCAAAGGAAGCCAATTATTCATTCTGAAATGATCAATGAGAGACAACCAAAGAAAAACACAACGAAGGTTTAGCTGGACCTTTTGGTCATGATAAGACATTTGCACAGCTGAGTAATTTGTATTATTGGTCAAGCATGAGAGAAGAGGTGAAGAAGTTTGTGAACAAATGCATAATTTGTCAGTATGCAAAAGGAAGACACCAAAACATTGGGTTGTATCAACTATTACCAATTCCAGAGAGGTCGTGGGAAGCAATTAGTATGGATTTTGTTTTGGGATTGCCTAGAAATCAAAAGGGGAGTGATTCCATATTTGTTGTGGTAGACAGATTCTAAAAAATGGCACATTTCATACCATGTTAGAAAAAAAACGATGCTATACACATAGCCAATTGGTTTTTTAGAGAAGTGGTGAGACTACATGGATTGTCGAGGAGCATAGTTTCAGATAGCTACACCAAATTTGTAGGACGCTTTTGGAGGACTCTATGGAAGAGGCTGGGGATGAACTTGTCCTTTAGTTCATCATATCACCCTCAGACATATGGACATACTGAAGTAGTAAACAAGAGTCTGGGAAACTTATTAAGAAGTTTAGTCACTGAGAAAGGTCATTAATGGGATCAGATTCTGGCACTAGAAGAATTTGCATTCAACAATTCAGTGAACAGGAGCACAAGAAAAAGTCCATTTGAAATTGTGTATGGTATACAGCCAAGAGGGATTACGGATTTGAGAGATTTGAATCAAGATGAGTTCATAAGTGTCGGAGCAGAAAATTTCGCGATAGAAATCCAGAAACTCGATGACAGAGTCAGAGAACAGCTACAGGACAACATCCAAAAATACAAGAGCAGAGTTGATCAAAAGAGGAGAGAAGTTCAATTCGAAGTTGGAGATGAAGTTTTACCTCATTTGAGAAAGGAGAGGTTTCCAAGGGGAATGTATAACAAGTTAAAGATACAAAAGATAGGACCATGCAGGATTCTCAGGAAATTCGCAGCCAATTCTTACGAGATTGAGTTGCCAGACAATGTTGGGATATCACCAATATTCAATGTTGCAGACCTGCATCATTACAGGAGAAATGAAGGTAGAGAATCAGAAAGAAATTCAGTGGGAAGAGAAATTTCCCACAACAAAAAAATCTTAGATGGAGAGAATTGTTGAACATAGGGATGGAAAGAAAACCAGGAGGAAGACATATCCTGAATATTTAGTGAAGTGGAAAGATCACCCAATGAAAGATGCAAGTTGGGTCATAGAACCTGATATTTCGAAGCATGGAAAGACAGTACAGGAGCTCATGGACAAGATTCCATGAATTTTTTTAACTAGAGGAGTGTGATGCAGGAGCATCGCCTTCAAAGTCAACAATGCACGCGTGGAGGCAAACAGATGACATCTCAGCAATGGCATAATTTCAAATCAAGCATTTAACTCAGAATTAAATCGGTTGTTGAGATTTTTTGTAAACAACATTTTAAAATGTAACTTGTTTTTAAAGTCTTGAAGGACTCTAAGGGATTGCAGATATGGAGTGTCGACTCTATCTGGCAATAACTAGTATTTATTGTAATAGGACATAGTAGGTAATAGCTTTGAATTTGAGATGATAGATTTCAGACAGGATGAGAGAGCTCGTGGAGCCGGTCCTTAGATATATTTTCATTGTTATATTGTAACAGAGAGAGAGAGATAGAATAGAGAGATCAGTAGAGATGAGTAGAGTAGCAAAAACACTATGTATTTTGTTTTTTTTATGAATGAAAAGAGCAGACAGAAATTGTCCCAAATTCTTGGGCTGTGTTCATTTCATGTACAATTGAATGAATGTTGATTTCTATGTGTATGATTTATTTCATTTCGTTCATGTATGATTATTCGAGAAGTTGAATCTATGAGTTCGTGACGAAACTAGGTTAGTTTCAATTGTTTCTCTTTTGAACCTCATATGCAAGGTGTGCATCTCAGACACAAGGAGTGTGTCGATTGAATCTCAGATTGACTCAGAGAAGTTCAGAGAGAACAAAGGGAACTTAGAACATATGCAAGGAGTGCACAATGTCAAGAAGCCAACAAGCTTCGAAGAACCAAGTGTAGAAGAACGCCAGGTGGGCGAGAAACATTTTCTTTTCAAGAAAATCCTTCGAACTAAGTTATTCGAAATTCCGAGAATGCAAGGTGTGCGTGGGAAATCGAAATCCTTTTAAGAACAAAAGCTCAGAAGGGATAGCACTTTCAGAAGTGTTGACGAGATCCAGGAGTCGGACTTGCAGGAGAAGAAAAGGCAAACATTTTTGAACTCTGGGAAATTTTCTAAGTCTGGAGAATAGAGGAGATAGTTTTCCAAATTCGTGAAACACGAGTTTTCGATTCGCGAAGAAGAGATCAGAGACAGGCAGAAGGAGCATGGACAGGACGAGATCAGATCACAGCTGTCAGATCTGAGCGCCTGGACTAACAGTCGTTAGATACAGAGGAACGTGCATGAGGTTTAAACCCTTTAGAGTTGCATAGGAGAAGCATATTTGTGAAGCTTGAATTCACGAAAGGATCCTGACCATCCATCGAGACAGAGCACGTGGCAAGAGATCAACATTTTGCTGACTCGTAGAGTGGAAAGGTCAAAGAACAAGTTGTGAGAACTTGTGAAATCCGAATTCGCGATTTAATCGCAACCGTTGGTCGAAGAAAGGATCTAGATTGTAGATCTAGTCCCGAAAAGTTTGCAAGTTAGGGGATCGAGAGAAGAGAGGTGAGTGGTCCTCCAGCTTCGTGAAACGCAAAGTCTCGGTACACGAGAAGGAGATTAAGACAGTCGGATCACGAGAATTGTGGACTGTTAATATGACGTGAACAAAACTCAAGGTTCGAAGTTTCAAGTTTCGAAAGGACAAGCAAGCGAACTTTGCCAGGTGTGAAGCCGCGAAGCCTTAAATCATGAAACATCTTTTTGGTTAGGCGCGTGGTCACAATAGGTGGTCAAGTGGAAAGAATCTCGCACCAGTTCTTGTTCGCGCGGGCGTAGTTTCGTGAAAAGGGACCGTGGATATTTCTTGGAGATTCCAGCGAGGAATCGAAGAGCTACTTAAGCTCAAAGAATTGGAACGATCTAGTGACCGAGAGGTCAACAGACCTTGTTGAGGTAGGGGGGCTGCATCAATTGTTGATAGAGAACGATGTTTACACAAGTCACATAGGAGCTTTATAGAGAGATATAATCAAAACAATATACTACAATTTTTTATTTGTACTAGGATTAGGGTTTGGGTTAGCTTTACACAACTCACATAGGAGCTTTATATAGAGATATAATCAAAACAACATAGGAGTTTTAGAGTTTGAGTTAGCTTTATTTGTATTATGATTTATTTGACTTAGGATTATTTGTGTTAGGATTTAATAGGGTTAGGATTATTTGTAGTAGGGTTTATTTTATAATAACAAAAAAATAATTACAAAACACAGTATAAATAAAAACTAATAAATTTATTTTTCTTGAAATAATAATAAAACTAACAGAAAGACAACATTAATTTGAAAAGGTAGAAAATGATGAACCTATTATATCAACCATTCTTATATTTACCAGAAATAAATTGTCTCTGGAGGTCTTCCTGAGCAGTGTTGCCATCTTCATCGTATTCACTCCTCTCTTTGTCTACACCAGTGTCAGGAGGGCCTGTTCACTCCAATTTCTTCTAGTGTCGCAATGTGAGAGGCCTCCGCATGATCATTCATATAACAAAACAGGGTTAGATGAAATTCGTATGCATCAACAGAACCCAAAGAAAATACCAACCCTAAAAATGAAAAGACCAACGGCAAAGAAAAAAACCCATAAGGAAACCATTCGCGCCTTTCAGGACTTGGGACACCTCCACAATTTGCAGGAAAATCGAAGTTGGACAGAACGTTGAATACCTATAAATTTCTTTGTACGTCACTCCCTCAGCTAATAAGTATTCAGTCGGTGCTGATCGCTGCGATAATCTGTGTTCATCGATATTCTCAGGTCTTTTTGTAGGTCACTCTCTCAGCCAATAACCATTCAGTCTGTGCTGAACGCTGCGATAATCTGTGTCCATCGACATTGTAAGGTCTCTTTGAACACAGTCTCTGCATTCATTTAAATGGAAATGAAAACTGACAATCTAAACCATGTGGACACGGGAGAGCGTTACAAAAAGGCAGGAGAGCGTTACAAACCGGCAGCCTCTATTCCTATTCTGGGTCTTCCTCACGATCTGCCAGCTAACGGAATAGGAAACGACCTTCAATACGTGAATACGAAGCGCACTACCTGGCAAAAGACCTGTGAATCATGCCAATAATTATAAACGGGCCATTTATAAAATAGAAGCAAGTTGATAAATTTAATCACATATTTCCATTTAACAGTGACAACTAAGAATATTTAGCAATATTTGTAATCTGGCACCCTCTCTTTCCTATAGGGGACTCCTATTGGCGTAATCAACGTGGTAGAGTGGCGTAGTAAATCTATTATAACGGTGCGAGTAATAAATCTATTAAATTTGTATAAACTATGAGTATAAAACTGAGTCTATTAAATGAGTTTATATACTAATCAAATTTTTGTATTAACGCTGAGTATTAAATCTATTAAATTTGTATCAACTCTGAGTATTAAATCTATTATATTTGAAAGAGTGGGAAGATAATCACTCTACGTAGAAAAAATATCAGTTAAGCCTTAACTTTGCCTTTAATCATAATAACCATAATATTATGTAATGACAACCTTTCCTCTAAAAGATTTCTCATTCATAAAATCTTCGCAACATATGTCATCTTTACATTAAAAGAACTTATCATTTGACACCCCATTCCAATATGGGAGGTATATGGAATAACTAGATGCGAAGGCTCCTTTCACTAGTTTCTTTCCAAATCCCAATCACAATACGGAACATCACCATCCACATAAACATTATAGACGAGGGAGTATCTACATGCATCACGTCCAAAGACGTGTAGTTTCTTTCCAAATCCCAATCACAATATTGAACATCACCATCTACATATACATTATAGACGAGGGACTATCTACATGCATCACGTCCAAAGACATGTGGAAGAAGTTGGTCTTTGGGCTCTCGTGAGCTCATTCCTTCCTCCATCACCTTTCAGGCTTATAATGGCCACCCATCCCAACCGAAGGTCTTTATTAGAATGTCTCCATCGAACTAGTGGGAAAAATGGTCTTCATGGACATAGAGGTCATCGATGTGCCATTATACTACAACAACGTCCTATGTTATAAATACATGTACACTATGAAGCCACTCACTTCAAGTGTCTTGAATGATGATTTTACCTCACAACGGGAAGGTCGTCACCATTGACAAACTTACACACTATGAACATCAACCAACATCCAAGCTAGACAACATCATTCCCATCATTAGGAAAAGCCAATATCTTTCATCATGCATTGAAATAGGCCTTAGGGATCTTCAAAGATTCCACATTACTTAGCACATATCATGGTAGGACATCATTGGTTTGATCTACACATTTAACCCAAGTTTTCATGTTAACATATGTTAAGGCAATACCATCTACTACCCTATTTAAGTTAGGAGTGTTATCCATGCGTGGCCTACCACCTTCCACTTAGGGATAAACCAACCCCATCACTCATATCCCATTCTTCTCCCACCATCCAAAGTTATTGCACATCTTGTGATGGCCACACTAACCCTACCAAATCTCACATTGGGGATATTGATGTGGTACCTTGAACCTATAACGTCTACACCAAATTGTAAATAATCGACCCATATCATTTTACACCATATGGAACCCACTGTCAACTTGGAAAATAATGGGACAGGTAAGGAATCTAGGGCCAAGAATAAGAAATCATGGGTAACAACCCAACCAATCCTCGTGTGCCTCCACCCTGTCTTCTCTGTTATGCCATCAGTGATTCCATGAATCTATACCCTATGCCTAAGATTAAAGAACCTTCTTCATACACCTTGAAAAACATCATTTCTAACCACCCTTCCTACTATGGGAACTTCCCCAACCCCCACAAAGGAGCTTACCCCAGTGAACAATAATACATTGCATACAAACCATCCTTTCAACATATGCTCAACGTATGTACATTACACCCACCATTATCCATATCTCATGCATTTCTAGGCCACATTGGTCGTAGTTTGTCAAACAAATCTTCCAAGTTCATCCAACCCTTCTCTTCCACTGGTACCACAACCTATAGTGGTTAGAAAACCTAGATTCACCACAATTGATTACATTTTCAAGTGACCGGGGTCATGAAATAGTCACATGTGTGGTATTTGTGAACTATGGGGTACATATATCGTAGAATAACCATTCATTTCCCTTACGTATGGACACTTTACCTCCATTGACAGGGATGAAGTACCCCTTGGCTAGAGTCTTACTATGTTTGTGTTGTCTCAAGACCCATAGGCCCCTCAACACCTAGTAGTGTGTCACAAACATGTGACTACCCACATGTTGTGATACATAACAACTTCTTTTCCTCAACACCCCTCTCTTACGAACCCATCATTTGTGCATTTTCAATTTGTAAACTCAATAGGTTTCTTAACATTTTTTACAAGCATCTTGTCTTTTGATGCTCAAGGACACTTTTTTTTTCTTGATTTACTAGATGAATCATTCATCAACATATGACATTGGTTTTGTCTATGATCCTAGTAGATGGACTCATAATATCACCTGCTTGGCTTGGGCCATTTATTCAAGCTCTCACACAGTGCTTTAGTGAAGTGGTGTATGCTTAGCGACAACCATTAATAACCAATCAAATTTTTCTACAATGATCGAGTTGAGGGCAAATGAAAATCAAATATAAATCCACCACCTCGGGGTGTATCTTCATTCTCATTTCATCGTCTCAAATTTAAATAACATTTACCATGTTTGTGACCCATGCATATTTAGGAAATATCTACAAGTAAAGCTTCAGTCAAGGAATTTCAAATTCATCACATTCATACATATTCCTAGAAGTGCCAATGAATTTGTAGATAAAATTGCAATTGAAATAGTATGCTAGCATTTATCACATTGACATCATTTTTCTCATGATTCATCTCATAAATGCATGCATTTTATATATCATCATCATAGTATACTAAGAATACATGTAAGAGTAAATAATGATAGAAAAAAGCACATTCACATCATCACACTAGGAGTCATCATAAACCATATATATATATATAATTTCAAAATGTACATGGCATAGGTACAATAATTATTGGCCCTTTCTATGTACACATCATCTAAAAATCATATTCAAAAATGTGGGACATACCAATAAAAAAATATACATATGTCTCTATATGCATTACCACTATAGAGGCAGGATCCCTATGCATGTACTTAATTCACTTGGCCCTCCTAATGAGATTCCTCTCTATTCTCTAGTAGTGGACCCTACTAATGCAACCCACCTAAGAAGTGACTACCACTTTGGTACAATTCTGACACCGACATTGATGATCTCTTCACCAAGATCAACCCAACTAACATTCACCACTCCATGAAAAAACACATCAAAATACCACCACACATTAGAAGGATACAAGAAGAGATCCAATATCATTTGTCACTTGGACTCTAGCTCTGGGTCCAAATGGGGTCTCTATACTACTATCCATACCTCATGATATTGGAAACCTACTTTCCACCATACAACATTCAGCTTGTCCCAAGCTACTGGAATTGCTCTTGGTGCTTGTAATATTGCAGATGATACTGCTGCTACTATCTCCTATTGAATTGGTTGCACATCTAGTGTCATGCACTCATCTAGTTACCATAGAAACATCATATTGATAAAAATGCATAAAATGTTTCATGAATTTATTCTAATTGACTTGTGGTTTCTGAAATACCATTAGAGTCTACACTGTCTATAGATGAATGATTGGATGAAGATGTAGATGATTCATAGTCTTCTCTATTGTCGATGAATGAACCATATGAGTCTACATGCATGCCCAACATTTCAGATGTCAAATGCCTTTTAGATGTACAACTAGGTTCAAGAGACTCCCATCTTGCATTTATTTGTTGTGGTGGAAACCTATTGATAATACTTGTTGTCTTGGAGTGAAGAGTTCATCTATTTGTCAAATTGAAGTCATAAATAAGTATGTCAACATAATCTAATTTTAAGAGGTCAGTGTGACGACGGGTTTTATTTTGACCCTTTCTTTTTCTCTTTCTATTGACATGTTTCTCAACCACCATCACTGGCTTGTACACACCATTGAATGGGAGTGTACTTGTTGCATACCAATTCACTTCAAATGCAATAACATCATCATTTTATTTATCAATATTTATAACCTTTTCAATCCAGAATGGATAACTATGTGGATCTTCAGTCGCTAAGACTACAATCATGCTACCCTCCTTAATATATTTTACTGAACCCCTATAAAGTTCTTCGATGGCTTCATGTTGTGCACATGACCTTCACGAACCAATATACATTTCTATTTCATCTTCTTGTGTAAACTCAATAGCACCTCGATATTCTTGTTGAACTTCAACAATGTTTGTTTCTTCAGATTCATTTGACATATTTTGTGGCCAATGAAATGGAGTCTTCAACAATGTATCTTCATTTTTTGAGCTTGAAATTATGTCACTTTGACTATTGAAAAAAGACTTCCACCAAACAGAATCAACAACATCAAAGCACTCATATGTATCCTTAATGGACTTTTTTATTTCTTCCAGGCATTCAAAATAATCTACATCTCTATTATGCCTCCATATTTTATGGATTTCAGCTACTGATTGCAAAAATAATAACTTTGATGAAAATTTTGAATGATTTGGAATGAACTTCAAAAATATTAAACCTAATGAAGGCCCCCATTCTATAGTAGTTGAATATTTCTTTCCCTGTAAGAGTATTTTCCCATCAACTTTTCTGACACAAAATTGATGTTGGAAGCTAATGCCATTAAGTTGCTCCATACATTTTTCTTCACAATGCAATCCCTGAAAAAATCTTTGCATGTCAAAAGTTTCTTCTAATATATGAAAAAAAGGATCTGGAATGTATGGTTTCTTAATACATTCAATCAATCATGGTAGGTTTCCAACATTTTTCCTCTTTAATGTTACTGAAAAGTGACTGAACACATGATCAATATGATCATGACTGTATCCAACAAGAATAAAACCAACTTTCACCTTTTGAAATATTATCATTTCAACAGGCGTTCTTAGATATCCAAACACAATTTTATTTTTATTTTCACGACTAGTGTTGTCCAACTGTAGATAGAGAACTTGAGGAATATTTCCAGATTAGTGAGTAAGCACATGATGAATTATGGCGATGGTCATATTTGCATCATTAAGAATATTTGGAGATGTGAAGTAAACCCTTGGAAACATTTTTCCATTGAAAACCATACAACCAACCAAGTGAAAATGGATGCAATTCTCTTCCTGTAATTTTTGGGTGTACGGAAAAAACGTGGTAGAAGTGTTATCTTCTGGTCCATGCCATCAATTATCATACCTAAATATTTGTTTGGAGCATCACAATACTTCTTCGGATGTTTGTACACCTTTTTCCTTTCACGTGATTGTTGATTTTGATGTTCTTGAAGTGCTTTGACTATGGAATCTGCACATGACATAAAATGAAAGTATTGATCATATGTTTTTATAGTTTATAACTATCCAATTAAAAAATAAAATAGTAAATACATACCTATTTCTTCCCCTTAATATTTATCTCTTCTTGATTTAAGAATAGCACATATACTAAAAATCCCCATCCTTGGCTTCTTAGGAATACAAACATTGTTGAATCGTTTCTTCCATATTCTTGTAAAATATGCATATCTAATAAAATTACCATTTCCTTCAATACCTTCAACATATCCTTTGTACAAGTTGTAGATTTCCCTCCTTGAGAAATTCTATGGAATATGTATTTTTTCTTTATCTAGCATACACTCTCCATGTTTGGAAAATAAATAACACATACATGACAATATAGTGCTTTTCAATGGCTCACTCTCTCGTCCATGATGTACTTTGAATAAAATGAAATATCTTTTTCCAACCTTGCTTTGATTCTTGATAGACGAAGATTACCAATTGAGTGAATTTTTTTGAAATCCTTTTTGCAAAGTAAAATATTCTCAATGCGATAATCATATCCTGTATTGGTGGATATCATGCACCCCATCAAATATGAATTTTTCATGCTCTTATTCATTGACAAATATGTCTTCATTTTATTGAATACATACATGTAGTCCATGCTTTTGAAACAATTATTTTGACAACATTCACTTGAGATCAATTCTCTTATGAAAATTGATTTAGTGAGAAATTGTTTCCTAGACCTTGTATAACTAGAATGATTTGGATTGATATAAAAATGTCTACTCCTAGTCCTAGACACAATTTTTCTTTTCAATGTCTCCACTATTTCATCATCCTCACTCAAAGTGTTTTCCTCATAACCATAAGGAATATCCAACAAAATATTGTCATGAGACTTAACACGAGAATGTCGATCACCTTGATTTGTTGCAGTTGAATGATTGAGAACATGATCTTCATTCCTAGGTCCATCATCTTCATTGATAATCTCGTTAATGAGAGGAATATCAAAATCACTAGAAAAATGATTACCATCCTCACCAATGTCATTGGATCTTCCATGAAAATATTCACTCGAAAGAAAATCATCATCACCCATAACACTGTCAATGCCATTAAGATTTTCACTTGGAGAAAATTTTCTTTTATCATCATAGGTATCTTTAAAATTCTCATTTGGAGGAAAATCATCATCAACATTGTGTGCACCATTGACATAATCATCTTCATTGTTTTCAAAATACCCATTTGAGGGAAACTTTTCACCATCATGATTAGTGCCTTGAAAATCTTCATTAGTATCCTGAAAATCCTCACTTAGAGGAAAATCATCATCATCAACATTGTTTCCTTTTAATTTATCACTCAGTAAAGAGTGTCCACCAATGGCGTAATCATGTTCACTACATTGAAAATCCCCACTTGAGGGAAATTCTCCATCATCCTCATTACTGGCTTGAAAGTCCTCACTTGGAGGAAAATCTTCATCATCCTCATCGATACCCTGAGAATCCTCACTTGGAGTAAAATCATTATCACAAACATTGATTCATTTAAATTCCTCATTCGAGAAAGACCGTCTAACATTTCCATAATCATCATCACTACTTTTAAAATCCCCACTTCGGTGGAATTCTTCATCATCCTCATTCGTGCCTTGGAAATCCTCACTTGGAGAAAACTCTTCATCAGTAGCTTCAAAATCCTCACTTGGAGGAAATTCATCATCACCAACATTTTTTTCTTTAAATTCCTCACTCGAGAAAGAGTGTCCACCATTGTCATAATCATCTTCATTTCTTTTAAAATTTCCACTTGAGGGAAATTCTTCATCATATTCATTGGTGCCTTGGAAATCTTCATTGGTACCTTGAAACTCCTCACTTGTAGGAAAAATTTCATCCCAATCATTTAAA
Organism: Picea engelmannii; assembly: GCA_009831015.1. Lineage (NCBI taxonomy): Eukaryota > Viridiplantae > Streptophyta > Pinopsida > Pinales > Pinaceae > Picea > Picea engelmannii. Next base: position 69,385 of record ML803015.1, read on the forward strand.
CATTGATCATAGTCTCCACTTCAACCTACATTTTTATTATTTTCATTGCTATTCAACTCCTGAATAGATTTATCACCATCATATTCCTCCTCTTCATCATCGGTAACTTCAAAGTCCTATCATTTAGAAATTTCCTGAGGAACATGTTGAATAACATTGCTTGCACTATGATCAAACTTATTTCTAGCTGAAAAATATGACGCCTCATTTTCATTACAAGCATTCCCATCACATTTTCTAGTCCCAACAGAGGAGGTATGCGAACAATTTGTTGATCTCTTAGAAATAAAATATTATTTATCTAACAAAGCCATCCATTCTCTCTAAGAACATAGAATGATACAAATGCTCACCCTCCCAATGAAATTCTTATTACTTTAAGAATGATCTGTTCCCTCTAAAATCCCCCCCTCCCCTAAAAAAAAGCATTTCCCTCCACCCCCCCCTCAGAAAACATTATTCCCCAAAATATTCCCTCCAAAATTTCTCCATCAATTTTTTCCCTCCAAAATTTCCCCCCAATTTTTTCCATTTATTATTTTCCCTTAAAAATAAAAAACAACTTTTACTCTTTTATTTTGTTATTTACTTGTTAATTACAATATTTCTCATGTTTGTTTATTTATCTCACATTCATTAAACATAGCGATGATCCATATAATTTTAGATATATATGTAGACATTCTTCTTCATTTTTATTTATCTCACATTCGTTATACTTACAATAATTTATATCATTTGTGTTATATTTACATAATCTTGTTTTGTCTTTTTACATTGTATGATATCTTGGGAAGCATTTGTTAAATGATTTGGAGCAAACTACAAGGGAGAAACATCGAGAAGATATCTTAGGAGAATCTAACATTTCAGGGGTTAGTTATTTTTTAAATTATTACCATTTACCAAAAAAAAATTATAATATCATCTTTGAATCACATAGGATTTTTTTATGCGAAAATTAAAAAGCCCTAATTTTTTCTAAAAAAATCACAACTTTTTTAAAAATTGAGACTTTTTTCAATGAAATTTTATCAAACATTTTTTGAAAAAGAAAGAAGAAGAAAAAGACAAATTTAGGTATAGTTTTGTAAAAAAAATTAATTTTTTTTTATTGTTTTTTAATTAAACTTTTTTGGTTTTGGTCCATGGTGGTTACTAGGAAATGTTCGAGGCTTGGCCGTGGGGGTTGGGGTAATGTCGAGCATCGCCCCAACCCCCCCACGATCAAGGCACGGCCCCACGAGACCGTGACTTGGCCATGGGGGGGCTGGGGCAATGCCCAAAATCACCCCAGCCCCTGTTGCATCCAAGGTATAGTCATGTGGCCCCACACGACCGTTCATTGGCCGCAATGGGGGTTGGTGCGATTCCCGGCATCTCCGGAGCCCGGTTAGACCTGTGGCCAAGTCGTGGACACGACCATGGCTTGCCCACGTGGCTGCCCCCCTGTGGCCAAGTCATGGTCCCCAGGATCGTGCCTTGGATGCCTGACATTGAACCAACCCCCTAACGTCGAGGTTTGGTCCCAGTATAGGCCTAATAACTCCATGGGTCAAAAACTTTTATTTTTATTTTTTAAATTAGTTCTTATATTCAATGTTTTTTTTTGTTGTTTATTATAATGTAAGAGGCCTAATTTTATTTTTTTATCCTGTAGGAAAAATGGAAGGAAATAAATTATCTATGAATATATCTGGATCACGATCTGCAATAATGGCACCCAAAATTGCAACTGGAACCTCCATGAATGTTAGGAAACAAAATTATAGCATAACACCTTAACTATCAAGGGAAATGAAGAATGTTAAAGTGTAGAAATTTGTGGAAGGTGGAAACAAACAAGAATATTCTTAGTTTGTTAAAGACAAGCAAGCCAACAATGGAGAGCATATATATTTGTATTGTGTCGAATTAGAACATATGCAAGGAAATTATCAGGCACCTGGATTGTTACGAGATATATGTTTGGTGCTAGCCACATATATTGTTTATGCACTTGTCAAACAAGACAAAACTTATATAAAGATTATATATTGTTTCAAATTGAGCAATTATAACAAGAATTAATATTTTTTAGAATTATGTGCATCCATTATTGATGACATTGAGAAAAGCAATGTAAGTATTTTATTTTAATTTGTGTCGTTTATTATTTTTAGTATCATGTTAATTTTTAATTTTTATTTAACATGAAAATGTTATATTTTATTTTTACAGTATATTGTTGAACTACTTTCACATATGTTAGTGGGGATTTACTCTACAAATAATAGTATCATGTATGCCATCAACTCTTTTCATATTGAAAAGACACAAGAAAGAAGGAAAAAAAACCCAGAAAGTAACGGAGGTTGAAGCGGCAAGAGTAGACAGAGAAGAACATGAAAGAAGAAAGAAAAACATTCATTCTATAAATCCTAAAAGGGTTACATTTGAAAATGAGGAAACTCCAAATGAAGATTTTGTTGAGACTAGTCCCAATTAGGTTATCACTCCTTCTCGCAAAAAGAATAAATAAGATAAATGCAAAAGAACGATGAATGATGATGAGTCAATTCCTATTGATTATGAAGAAATCATTGATTTAGATGAAATACATTTAAATCATTAGAGGAAGAAAGAAAATGTTGTTGATGTTGTTTAATAAGCCATCGTTAGCTTGGAGTATTATAGTGAGAGTCCTAAAGGTAATAGAGAAATAATAACATCGGGTGTTGATCTAGATGATGGTATTATGAAAACAACACAAAATGTCATTCAAAATAGATTGAGGATGATAAGTTTAGTTGATTATGGCCACACATTTCAGTTGAATTTGAAACAACTTTATAAACCCACATAAGATTAAGAAAAATATCAAATTAGAAAACCACATCACTTGTACATTCATAATTTGAAAGCATTGATTAGGTACAATCCATATGCATATGTAGTTGACTACCTAGTTCTTGTTGACCGAATGGAAGTTCCTATGAGGGAACAATTTGACAGATCAAAACGTTTTGACTACAAATTTTATGTGATTGGAGGAAATCATTTTTCATAGGCTAGAAGAGAATTGATGCAAGAATATTCCAATAATCTTCTTTTTGAGATAGTCAAATGCATAATTTTTATCGGTTTAACATATTCAGAAGGAAAGTTATTGGCATGGAATCATAACACAGATAATGAGTACAAAATTTTCATGAATTTCATTCAAAGGGTGAGATTTATCCATAATGAGTTTTATGAAATATGTTGTGGGGAGAGATCAAATGTTGATGCCAAGTTTCGAAAGCAATGTTGTATGGAAATAGGATTCCCACTTGATGATGAAAATACAAGAGAAAAAAATTGCAATGGAAGTGATGTATTTAGAGACATGGATAGCTATTTTCAATTGGTATTTAGAACTTGACAGGTATGGGATTTGATAAATGATATCTTCACCCTATGGAAAAGTATTAGTATAAAAAATTAGAGAGTTAAGAAGGTTAAACCATTGATATGTGGCACAAGTAAGACAGTTCCTAAAATAAAAAATATTTCAAATGATATGACTATAATACCTTGGAGATCAATACAAGGAGTGAAGGATAAGAAACCTATCATAGCTATATTATCATGTGTAAGGTCGAGAGAATTTTCAATGGAAGAAATGTGTGATGAATTTTAAAAGTAAGTTTGTTGAATTATTTTTATTTATGTTAGGACAAGAAAATTAATTTTTTCAGTTTAACATATCAACGTGCTAAGTATTTTATTATATGTATCATTATAAATTATTTATTTATTTATTTTGTCACAAGGTGTGTATCAGAATACACGAAGAAATGGTCAAGATGTTGAATGAATAAATTTGGGATGATGTTAAACTCAACTATCTAGATCCAATCTCTACAATAGTATTGAAACCATTATTTGTTGCATTAAAAAATGTATGTTGATTTATTACATTCATATTATTTGTTTGTGAGTTAATTTATTTCTATTTTAATAGTTATAGATATATAACTATATGTTTGTTTGTTTCATTAAAGATACCAAAGAATAATGTAGATGGAGTACCTGAAACTTTCAAAAAAGTTATTCAAAAAGCCAAGTTTGATAGATAAAGAAGGAGATCTGTTCAAAATGTTCAGCTTGATTACACCTTTGATCACTACATATGGAATGGGCTCGACAACATTCAATAGAAAGTGATATTAGGTGATTGTGAACAACTTGTAAATAGTGTTCCTAAAAAAGAATACTAACTAGTTATTGTGGATATCCCTCATGGTTATAATATCCAAAACATTGGATATGATAATGAGCCTTATACTTACCAATATTTCAATAAAGTGGTTATGGGATTTATGGAAGTTACAACATCATTATTTTGGATATTTCTGGTATTTCATTTAGACACACAACAAGGATTAGTACAATCAATCTTCAAGGGGAAAGAAAAGATAATGATGCAGTTTATTTGGTAAGATATTGAAAGTGTATGTTTCGCAATTAGGATTAGATTTTTTTTTTATTAATTCATAAGTTAATTGAATTTTCACTTATTTATGTTACAGGCACGAGCCTAATATTCAGAGCTCCAATAGAGAATAATTTAAATGTGATTATGAGAGTATACATCTTGCAACCTGGACAAAAGATGATTCTTATAATTCTATTCTTGTCAATGGAAATGATGGAGAGACTCCTAGTAGTGTATTGGTATACAATGTTGTGGTTAGAAAGATAACATATGAGAAAAATTATTTGAAAGGAGAGATGCTTAGCATTTATCAAAAACCACAAGCATTAATTAATTATCTTATAGATACATTTTCAAATCAAGAAGATTGGATTTTGGATTTTTTCTCGGGTTCAGGTAAGAATTATGATATAATATTTATGAAATCATACTTCAATCTTATATTATTTTTAATTGAAGTCTTTTAATAGTATCTAACTGATCTAGGTGGATATCAGTGGCCACCCACCTTTTCCAAATGGATCAAAAAAGTTTTCTGGCAATTTTGTCAATTTACTGTTTTTAGTAGGTTTTAACTTTCGGGGCCATTTTGAGGGCCCAAATGAAGGTTTTTCAAGATCAAGGTTCTAAATGATAGTTGAAGGAATGATTGAGCCCCCAAAATGAATCTCCTCGATGATACCTTTCCAACGAGCTATCACACGCCTAAAACGAAGATCGTATGCAAAAGTTGAAGGCCCCGGGAAGTTGATGTACTCACTTATCCAAATGGGGCCCACATGACATTTGGCGCTTCATCTCCTATGGTTAGGTTTTTGGATGCCTATGGTTTTTGGAATTCCTTATTATTGTAAAAAGGACTTCGGAGCCTCATTGCAATCATCTTCCTGCGAATACGAGAAGCTGTCACATCTCTTCTCAGAGATAAGCTGCCACCATTCTAGCGAGTTTTTCACTCTGTATTTTTACAGTCTCTGTACATTTATTTCATTAATAGAAATCGAGTATTAATGTATATCTATGTTTATGATTGCATTCCTAATACATTTATGTTATATTATTGAATATCTGTGATATCTCTATGCATTTCTTTATTATATCTCTGATATCATTTCGTGCCAAAAATAATCTGGATCAGTGGTATCAGAGCAGGCTGCTCTTGATCGTTTTTTTTCAGTGCATGTTCCCAAAAAGGTATGATTATAGCAAGTTGGGTCTTGAGCTTGTCTCTCTTGAAGATAATCACTCTCTCACACCCAAGAAACCCTTAATGGTGGAAGAAAAGAGAAATGACGAGGCAGACGATCCTATCAATCTGTTGTTTGAGCAAGCTCTCATGCGACAGAGAGACGAAATGATGGAGAATTTTTCCCACATCCTTCAATGCCTATCGATAGCATCAGGAACATATTCATCAAGTGGCCACTTTGGAGGCACCTCACCTTTCAAGGTACAAGTTAATTTTGATATTCATGTATTTGAAAGGCAGATAGATACAAAAGCTCTAGAAAAATGGTTAACTCTGCTAGAAGGTTATTTCTCTGTTCACAATTTTTCTGACAAAGAAAATATCACCTTCGCACTCCTTAAAGCTCTCCGTCATGTCAAACATTGGTGGGAAACTTACCGGGAGAAAAGTTCCACAGAGGAGTCTGGAATATATGGGGCCAATCTCACTTGGAATTTTTTTGTGGATGCAGTAAAAGAACAATATCACCCTATTGGCAACTATGAGGACCAGTACATGAGATGGACCACACTGTGGAAAGAGAGGGGCCAAGCAGTTTCAAAATTCACCAATACCTTACATACCTTGTGCACCAAGCTGGGTATCAAAGACTCCGAGGGACATTTGGTTTTGAAATACCGTAGGGCTTTACACAGATACATCCAGACTGAAATGGATTTTCTAGACATCTCATCACTCGGTGCTACTTATCGATATGCTATTAAAATTGAGTATAAATTTAAGCACCAAAACAAATGGGAATTCGGGTCTGTAAATCCGCAACAACCAAAGTATGACAAAGATGGCCCTAACAAACACTCTCCCGGAAACCAATTCAAGACACAGGAAAAGAAGGGTCACGGAAAGACAAAGAAGGAAACCGAAAAATTAAGTGATTTCCACAAAATCCCCTGGCACAATACCGATGAATGTCGCTCAAAACAATCATTGGTGGCTAAGATCAAAGATAAGGAGCCGAACCCTGATTCAGAATCCGATTCTAAAAATACTGGTAAAGGACAGATCATTGACACAGACCCCACTACTATTGTCATGACCGCAACAATTCAACCAGAAGAAACAATAGATCCTGAAGAGGGGGAGCACCTTTTTCATTCACAGATATGGGTGAAGGGGACCCCGCTGCATTTTATTGTTGATAGCGGAAGCCAGCAAATCCCCATCTGAGCAGAGGTCATCAAACAGTTAGGATTGTCGACAACACAACACTCACAACCATACAACATCGGGTGGCTTCGGCAAGGACGAGATCTTCGTGTCATCCAACAGTTCCGATTGTCATATGGCATCCAACCTTTCAAGGATGAGGTATTATGTGATGTTTCCCCACTGGATGTCTGTGATGTTCTCTTGGGCCAACCATATATGTGGAGACACCATGTTGTTTATGAGTCTCAACCCCATATTGTCATTGTTACTTTGGGGGTTCATCTCTACAGAATACCAGAGGTAGTTCCGATTACTGTTCCACCTAAAAAGTGTTGCAAGGTAGTATCTCATACTGCAAAATTCAGCTTCTTCACAATCTGTTCAAAAGGAGAACAAACGGGCACCACAACCACTACAGCCTTGCCACAAGCAGCTTCTATCCAACAGAAGCAGGTCGACAAGGCTACAGCAAAGTGCAAATATTTCTTCTGCACATCATCCTCTCATGTATCTAGACTTGTTGAACAACCTCAACCTCAAGAGGTTCATGAAAGATTCCCACAAACTGAGTAGTGCGACGTCTCCAGCAAGACAAGCAGCTCACCAAGATGCAGATTCAACAAACGCTTTTCCCTCTCCCCCGAGATCTCAACGCAATGGAGACCATTTCTTTCTAAGGAGGGAGGATTGATCCAGGTGGATATCGGTGGCCACCCACCTTTTCCAAATGCCTCAAAAAAATTTTCTGACAATTTTGACAATTTACTATTTTTAGCAGGTTTTAACTTCCGGGGCCATTTTGAGGGCCCAAATGAATGTTTTCCAAAATCGAGGTTCTCAATGATAGCTAAAGGCATGATTGAGACCCCAAAATGAATTTCTTCAATGATACATTTCCAACTAGCTATCACACACCTAAAACGAAGATCGTATGCAAAAGTTACGGCCCCAGGAAGTTGACGTACTCGCTTACCCAAACGGGGCCCACATGACTTTTGGCGTTTCATCTCCTAGGGTTAGGTTTTTGAATGTCTAGGGATTTTGGAATTCCTTCTTATTGTAAAAAGGCCTTCGGAGCCTCATTGTAATCATCTTCTTGCGAATGTGAGTAACCGTCACATCTCTTCTTAGAGATAAGCTGCCACCATTTTAGTGAGTCTTTCACTCTGTATTTTTACAGTCTCTGTACATTTCTTTCATTAATAGAAATCATGTATTACTGTATATTTGTGTTTATCGTTGCATCTCTGATACATTTATGTTATATTATTGAATATCTGCGATATCTCCGTGCATTTCTTTATCATATCTCTGATCTCATTTCGTGTCGAAAATAATCTGGATCAGTGGTATCAGAGCAGGCTATTCTTGATCGTTTTTTTTCAGTGCATGTCCCTGACGAGGTATGATTATAGCAAGTTGGGTCTCGAGCTTGTCTCTCTTGAAGACAATCACTCTCACACACCCAAAAAACCCTCAATGACGGAAGAAAATAAAAACGACGCAGCAGACGATCCTATCAATCTGTTGCTTGAGCAAGCTGTCACGCGACAGAAGGGAAAAATGATGGATAATTTTTCCCACCTCCTTCAATGACTGTCGATAGCATCAGAAACATCTTCATCAAGTGGCCACTTTGGAGGCACCTTTCCTTTCAAGGTACAAGTTAATTTTCATATTCTCTTAATTGAAGGACACCTAGATGCAAAAGCTCTAGAAAAATGGTTAACTCTGCTAGAAGGTTTCACAATTTTTCTGACAAAGAAATGATCACCTTCGCACTCCTTAAAGCTCTCCCTCATGTCAAAGATTGGTGGTGTTAATGTTTATGCCATTATTATAGTTCTTTTCATTTCATAAGATAAGAGCATAATAAGAACAAGATCACTGAGAAATACACATCCACAATAGACACACCATTTATCCTGGGAAACCCTCTAGGGGAAGAAAACCTAGCAAAAACTTCCTTATCATAAATAACTTATACAATGTTCAAGAGATAACTCAACCAATACAGAAAATCCTCCTCCAAGAGATGCCCCACCCTTCTTCTCCTCTCTCCAACTTGAAAATGCAACTTGCCTCATAAGAGAATGAGCAAGTGAAGTGTGTTTTAGAAGTGAGGCGCTAGCCTCTTATTTATATCAATTTGGCACGTGTGAAGAGTCACCATCTGGCAGGGATGACCTCTCACACTGGGTGGGTAAATCCACCTTTAATTAAATCTGCCCCTTTCATTATAACTATTGGGGCCGACTTCTTATTCTGCACATTATAATTGTCCGATGACCAATCCGCAAAAGGGGATTTGGTCCTTATACAATTATCGACTTGATTAATCCTCAATGGGGATTAATCTAATAATAAGAATAATAATAATGACATGATTAATCCACAATGGGGATTTAATCCAATAACAAAATAATAAGAATGCTCTTCGCAGTTACATTATTTCAACACTCCCCCTTAACAAGAAGGGTATTCTTCATCAGTCTTCATCAGCATCAGGTGAGAGAGGTCTGCATCATCGGTGGCATCTTGAGGACAGTATCGTCAATATCATCTTGAACAATTATCTAGCACATTTATGAGTCATCAGAAGTTTTCTTCATCAGCAGCATCATCATTCTCAAAAGAATGCTATCATCATCTGCATCAAATATGTATCAGTAAAAATGATACCTCATCACAACGCAAGGCTATCACATCACAGTACTACACTAGCTCAATGTCACAGCGGTTAGGCTGGTAGCTCAGTGTCAGTCACATCTTGATTTACGTCTAACAACTAGGTCAGAAGCAAGTAATATCATCATCTCGCTTTACGTCTAACAACTAGGTCAG
>ML803015.1:83195-117394 GCA_009831015.1 Picea engelmannii
AACATGCAACACTGATCAAGATAATTTCATAACAAATAGATGCATATTAGAATAATCACACTTGGGTTGCATCATTCCTCTGAATGTGTTGGATCTTGAGATCCTTCAGGATCTATGGCAAAAGATCCCTTCTCCTGCAAATACTCTTTAGGGTTTAACCATTAACCATATGTGAGTACATACCTCGGATAAAATTTGTAGGTAGTGGCTCCATCTGGTAGCAGCGGTAATCATTACCAAAAACTTCAAGAGTGATTGCAACTGGTTCTATGACTGCAACTGCAACTGCAACTTAGGGTTTTATGAGGAAACCCTAATTTTTCAAACTTCAAATTTTGAAATTCTGATCCAGGGGATAGGTGCGCTTGGCTGAGGCGAGTAGCCTGGTGTCCTCAGATTTGAAAAATTCCAAATTTTACCCCTTCAAATATGCTCTGCAGATTTCTGGACTCGTGCTTCTGGTTTTCTGGTACTTCTGGTACTCTGGTACTTCTGGTACTCTAATTTTCTGGTACTTTGTGAAACTAGGGTTTCACTTTCTGGGAGATCTAGCCACTGAAAATGTGCACTCTAAGTGCCAAAATGATCCTTGGGGGAGGGCACAACTTTCTAGGGTGATAGATAGATGAAAACACTCACTTTTTAAAAACACTAATTTTGGGGTCCGGTAACAGTGACGTTTTTCCTCTTGCAGATTGTGCTTTATTCAGGTTGGCTCTGATACCATGTTAATGTTTATGCCATTATTATAGTTCTTTGCATTTCATAAGATAAGAGCATAATAAGAACAAGATCACTGAGAAATACACATCCACAATAGACATAACATTTATCCTGGGAAACCCTCTAGGGGAAGAAAACCCAGCAAAAACTTCCTTATCATAAATAGCTTATACAATGTTCAAGAGATAACTCAACCAATACAGAAAATCCTCCTCCAAGAGATGCCCCACCCTTCTTCTCCTCTCTCCAACTTGAAAATGCAACTTGCCTCATAAGAGAATGAGCAAGTGAAGTGTGTGTTGGAAGTGAGGCGCTAGCCTCTTATTTATATCAATCTGGCACGTGTGAAGAGTCACCATCTGGCAGGGCCGACCTCTCACATTGGGTGGGTAAATACACCTTTAATTAAATCTAACCCTTTCATTATAACTGTTGGGGCCGACTTCTTATTCTGCACATTATAGTTGTCCGATGACCAATCCGCAAAAGGGGATTTGGTCCTTATACAATTATCGACTTGATTAATCCTCAATGGGGATTAATCTAATAATAAGAATAATAATAATGACATGATTAATCCAAAATGGGGATTTAATCCAATAACAAAATAATAAGAATGTTCTTCGCAGTTACATTATTTCAACAGGTGGGATATTTTCTGTTAGAAAAGTTCCACAGAGGAGTTTGGAATATATGGGGTTGTCCTACTTGGAATTTTTTTGTGGATGCAGTAAAAGAACATTATTACCCTATTGGCAACTATGAAGACTAGTACATGAGATGGACCACACTGCGGCAAGAGAGGGGCCAAGTAGTTCCGGAGTTCACCAATACCTTCCATACCTTGCGCACCAAGCTGGGTATCAAAGACTCCGAGTGACATTTGGTTCTGAAATATCGTGGGGATCTACACAGATACATCCAGACTGAAATGGATTTTCTGGACATCTCATCACTTGGTGCTACTTATCGATATGCTATTAAAATTGAGCAGAAATTTAAGCACCAGAACAAATGAGAATTCAGATCTGCAAATCTGCAACAACCAAAGTATGACAAAGATGGCCCTAACAAACAGTCTCCCAAAAACTAGTTCAAGACACAGGAAAAGAAGGGTCACGGGAAGACAAAGAAGGACACGAGATCATATGCAAAAGTTACGACCCCAGGAAATTGATGTACTCACTTACCCAAACGGGACCCACATAATTTTTGGTGCTTCATCTCCTAGGGTTAGGTTTTTGGATGTCTAGGGTTTTTTCCATTCCTACTTATTGTAAAAAAACCTTCGGAGCCTCATTATAATCATCTTCTTGCGAATGCAATTAGCCGTCACATCTCTTCTCAGAGATAAGATGCCACCATTCTAGTGAGTCTTTCACTCTGTATTTTTATAGTCTCTGTACATTTCTTTCATTAATAGAAATCATGTATTATTATATATCTGTGTTTATGGTTGCATCTTTGATACATTTCTGTTATATTATTGAATATCTGCGATATCTCTGTGCATTTCTTTATTATATCTCCGATCTCATTTCGTGCCGAAAATAATATGGATCAATGGTATCAGAGCAGGCTACTCTTGATCATTTTTTTTCAGTGCATGTCCCCGATGAGGTCTGATTATAGCAAGTTGGGTCTCGATCTTGTCTCTCTTGAATACAATCGCTCTCGTACACCCAAGAAACCCTCAATGGCTAAAGAAAAGAAAAATGACAGAGCAGACGATCCTATCAGTCTTTTGCTTGAGCAAGCTCTCACGCGACAGAGGGACGAAATGATGGAGAATTTTGAACACATCCTTCAACGCCTTTCAATAGCATCAGGTGCATCTTGATCAAGTGACCACTTTGGAGGCACCTCTCCTTTCAAGGTACAAGTTAATTTTGATATTCCTGTATTTGAAGGACAGATAGATGCAGCAGCCCTAGAAAAATGGTTAACTCTGCTATAATGTTATTTCTTTGTTCACAATTTTTCCGACAAAGAGAAGATCACCTTCTCACTCCTTAAATCTCTCCCTCATTTCAAACACTGGTGGGAAACTTAATAGGAGAAAAGTTCCACAGAGGAGTCTAGAATATATGGGGCCGATCCCACTAGGAAATTTTTTGTGGATGCAGTAAAAGAACAGTAATACCCTATTGGCAACTATGAGGACCAGTACATGAGATGGACCACAGTGAGGAAAGAGAGGGGCCAAGTTGTTCCGGAGTTCACCAATACCTTCCATAACTTGTGCACCAAGATGGGTATCAAATACTCCAAGCGACATTTGGTTCTGAAATACCATTGGGCTCTACACAGATACATCCAGACTAAAATGAAATTTCTGGACATCCCATCACTCAGTGCTTCTTATCGATATGATGTTAAAATTGAGCAGAAATTTAAGCACCAGAAAAAACGGGAATTCGGGTCTACAAATACGCAACAACCAAAGTATGACAAAGACGACCCTAACAAATAGTCTCCTAAAAACTAGTCCAAGACACAAGAAAAGAAGGGTCATGGGAAGACAAAGAAGGACACCGGAAAATGGTGTGATTTCCAAAAAATCCCCTGGCACAACACTGATGAATGTTGCTCAAAATAGTCATTAGTGGCCAAGATCAAAGACAAGGAGTCGAACCCTGATTCAGAATCTAATTCTGAAAATACTGGTAAAGGACAGATTATTGACGCAGACCCCACTTCTATTCTCGCGACAACAACAATTCAACCAGAAGAACCAAGAGATCCTGAAGAGAGGAAGCACCATTTTCATTCACAGATGTGGGTGAAGGGGATCCCGCTGCATTTTATTGTTGATAGTGGAAGCCAGAAAAACCTCATCTCAGTAGAGGTCGTCAAACAGTTGGGATTGTCGACAACACCACACTCGCAGCCATACAACATCGGGTAGCTTCGGGAAGGATGAGATCTTCATGTCAACCAATAGTGTCGATTGTCATATGGAATCGAACACTTCAAGGATGAGGTATTATGTGGTGTTGCCCCTCTGGATGTCTGTGATGTTCTCTTGGGCCAACCATATATGTGGAGACACCATGTTGTTTATGAGTCTCGACCCCGTAGTGTCAGTGTTACTTTAGGGGTCATCTCTACATAATACCAGAGGTAGTTCCAACTACTGTTCTATCTAAAAGGCACCTCAAGGTAGTTTCTCATACTTCAAAATTTAACTTCTTCACAATCTGTTCAAAAGGAGAACAAAAGGACACCGCAACCACTACAGCCTTTCCCCAAGCACCTTCTATCCAACAGAAGCAAGTCGACAAGGCTGCAGCAAAGTGCAAATATTCCTTCTGCACATCATCCTCTCATGTATCTAGACTTTTTGAACAACCTAAACCTCAAGATGTTCGTGACAGATTTCCACAAACTGAGCAGCGCGACGTCTCCAGCAAGGCAAGCAACTCACCAAGATGCAGATTCAACAAATGATTTTCCCTCTCCCCCAGGAACTCAATGCAATGGAGACCATTGCTTCATAAGGAGGGAGGATTGATCCAGGTAGATATCGGTGGCCACCCAACTCTTCCAAATGTCTCAAAACAATTTTTTGGCAATTTTGACAATTTACTATTTTTAGCAGGTTTTAACTTCCAGGGCCATTTTGAGGGCCAAAATGAAGGTTTTTCAAGATAAAGGTTCTCAATGATAAGCCAAGGCATGATTGAACCCCAAAAATGAATCTCCTCAATGATACCTTTCCAACAAGCTATCACACGCCTAAAGTGAATATCGTATGCAAATGTTACGGCCCCGAGAAGTTGACGTACTCACTTACCCAAAGAGGACCCACATGACTTTTGACGCTTCATCTCCTAGGGTTAGGTTTTTGGATGTCTAGGGTTTTTGACATTCCTGCTTATTGTAAAAAGGCCTTCGGAGCCTCATTGTAATCATGTTCTTGTGAATGCGAGGAGCCGTCACATCTCTTCTCAGAGATACGCTGCCACCATTCTAGCGAGTTTTTCACTCTGTATTTTTACAGTCTCTGTATATTTCTTTCATTAATAGAAATCATGTATTATTGTATATATGTGTTTATGGTTGCATATTTGATACACTTCTGTTATATTATTGAATATCTGTGATATCTCTGTGCATTTCTTTATTATATCTCTGATCTCATTTCGTGTCGAAAATAATCTAGATCAGTGGTATCACTGCAGGCTGCTCTTGATCATTTTTTTTCAGTGCATGTCCCCAAAGAGGTCTGATTATAGCAAGCTAGGTCTCAAGCTTGTCTCTCTTGAAGACAATCACTCTCACACACCCAAAAAACCCTCAATGGCAGAAGAAAAGAAAAACGATGAAGCATACGATCCTATCAATCTGTTGCTTGAGCAAGCTATCATGCGATAGAGGGATGAAATGTTGGAGAATTTTTCCCACATCCTTCAATGCCTGTTGATAGCATCAGGCGCATCTTCATCAAGTGGCCACTTTGGAGGCACCTCACCTTTCAAGGTACAAGTTAATTTTTATATTCTTGTATTTGAAGGACATATAGATGCAGAAGCCCTAGAAAAATGGTTAACTCTGCTAGAAGGTTATTTCTTTGTTCACAATTTTTTCGACAAAGAAAAGATCACCTTCGCACTCCTTAAAGCTCTCCCTCATGACAAACATTGGTGGGAAACTTACTAGGAGCAAAGTTCCACAGAGGAGTCTGGAATATATGGGGCCGATCCCACTAGAGATTTTTTTGTGGATGCGGTAAAAGAATAGTATTACCCTCTTGGAAACTATGAGGACCAGTACATGAGATTGACAACACTGCGGCAAGAGAGGGACCAAGCAGTTCCGTAGTTCACCAATACATTCCATACCTTGTGCACCAAGCTGGGTATGAAAGACTCCGAGCCACATTTGGTTCTGAAATACCGTGGGGCTCTACACAACTACATCCAAACTGAAATGGATTTTATGGACATCTCATCACTCGGTGCTACTTATCAATATGTTGTTAAAATTGAGCAGAAATTTAAGCACCAGAACAAACGAGAATTCGGGTCTGCAAATCCGCAACAACCAAAGTATGACAAAGACAGTTGTAACAAACAGTCTCTTGAAAACCAGTCCAAGACACAAGAAAAGAAGGGTCATGGGAAGACAAAGAAGGACACCATAAAATGGTGTGATTTCAACAAAATCCCCTGGCACAACACCGATTAATGCCGCTCAAAATAGTCACTGGTGGTCGAGATCAAAGAGAAGGAGTCGAACCCTGATTCAGAATCTGATTTTGAAAATACTGGTAAATGATAGATCATTGATGCAGATCCCACTGCTATTGTCGTGACCACAACAATTCAACCAGAAGAACCAAAAAATCCTGAAGAGGGGGAGCACCTTTTTCATTCACATATGTGGGTAAAGGGGACCCCGCTACATTTTATTGTTGATAGTAGAAGCTAGAAAAACCTCATCTCATTAGAGGTCGTCAAACAATTGGGATTGTCAACAACACCACTCCCGCAACCATACAACATCAAGTGGCTTTGGCAAGGAGGAGATATTCATGTCATCCAACAGTGTCGATTGTCATATGGCATCCAATCCTTCAAGGATGAGCTATTATGTGATGTTGCCCCACTGGATGTCTTTGATGTTCTCTTTGGCCAACCATATATGTGGAGACACCATGTTGTTTATGAGTGTTGACCTCGTAGTGTCATTGTTACTTTGGGGGGTTATCTCTACATAATACCAGAGGTAGTTCCAACTACGGTTCCACCTAAAAGGTGCCGCAAGGTAGTATCTCATACTGTAAAATTCAGCTTCTTCACAATCTGTTCAAAAGGAGAACAAATAGACACTGCAACCACTACAGCCTTGGCCCAAGCACCTTTTATCCAACAGAAGCAGGTCGGCAAGACTGCAGCAAAGTGAAAAGATTCCTTTTGCACATCGTCCTCTCATGTATCTAGACTAGTTGAACAGCCTCAACCTCAACAGGTTCGTGACAGATTTCCACAAACTGAGCAGCGCGACGTCTCCAACAAGACAAGAAGATCACCAAGATGGAGATTCAACAAACGCTTTTCCCTCTCCCACATGAACTCAATGCAATGGAGACCATTTCTTCCTAAGGACGAAGTATTGATCAAGGTGGATATCAGTGGACACTCACCTTTTCCAAATGGCTCAAAACAGTTTTTTGACAATTTTGGCGATTTACTATTTTTAGCAGGTTTTAACTTCTGGGGCCATTTTGAGGGCCCAAATGAAGGTTTTTTGACATTGAGGTTCTTAATGATAGCCAAAGGCATGACTGATCCCACAAAATTAATCTCCTCGATGATACATTTCTAACAAACTATCACAGGCCTAAAACAGAGAGCGTATGCAAAAGTTACGGCACGGGGAAGTTGACGTACTCACTTATCCAAACGGGACCCACATGACATTTGGCACTTCATCTCTTGGGGTTAGGTTTTTGGATGTCTAGGGATTTTGGCATTCCTAGTTATTGTAAAAAGGCCTTCAGAGTCTCATTGTAATCATCTTCTTTCGAATGCGAGTAGCCGTCACATCTCTTCTCAGAGATAAGTTGCCACCATTCTAGCGAGTCTTTCACTCTGTATTTTTACAGTCTCTTTACATTTTTTTAATTAATAGAAATCGTGTATTACTATATATTTGTGTTTATGGTTGCATCTCTAATACATTTCTGTTATATTATTGAATATCTATGATCTCTCTGTGCATTTCTTTATTATATCTTCGATCCCATTTTGTGCGAAAAATAATCCGTATCAGTGGTATCAGAGCAGACTGTTCTTGATCATTTTTTTGCAGTGCATGTCCTAGACGAGGTATTATTATAGCAAGTTGGGTCTTGAGATTATCTCTCTTGAACACAATCTATCTCGCACACCCAAGAAACCCTCAATGGCAGAATAAAAGAAAAACGACAGAGCAGGCGATCCTATCAATCTGTTGCCTGATCAAGCTCTGACGCGACAGAGGGGCGAAATGATGGAGAATTTTGCCCACATCCTTCAACGCCTGTCGATAGCATCAGGTGCATCTTCATCAAGTGACCACTTTGGAGGCACCTCGCCTTTCAAGGCACAAGTTAATTTTGATATTCCTGTATTTGAAGGACAGATAGATGCAAAAGCTCTAGAAAAATGGTTAACTCTACTAGAAGGTTATTTCTCTGTTCAAAAATTTTTCAACAAAGAGAATATCACCTTCACACTCTTTAAAGCTCTCACTCATGTCAAAAATTGGTGGGAAACTTACTGGGAGAAAATTTCCACAGAGGAGTCTGGAATATATGGAGCTGATCCCACTTGGGATTTTTTTGTGGATGTGGTAAAAGAGTAGTATTACCCTATTGACAACTATGAGGACCAGTACATGAGATAGATCACATTGCGACAAGAGACAAGCCAAGCAGTTCCAGAGTTCACCACTACCTTCCATACCTTGCACACCAAGATGGGTATTAAAGACTTCGAACGACATTTGGTTCTGAAATACCAGGGGGCTCTACACAGAGACATCCAGACTGAAATGGATTTTCTGGACATCTCATCACTTGGTGTTACTTATCGATATGCTGTTAAAATTGAGCAGAAATTTCAGCACTAGAACAAACGAGAATTCGGGTCTGCAAATCCGCAACAACTAAAGTATGACAAAGACGACCTTAACAAATAGTCTCCCAAAAACCAGTCCAAGACACATGAAAAGAAGGGTCACAGGAAGACAAAGAAGGACACAGAAAAATGGTGTGATTTCCATAAAAACCCCTGGCACAACATCGATGAATGTCGCTCAAAACATTCATTGGTGGTCGAGATCCAAGACAAGGAACTGAACCCTGATTCAGAATCTGATTCTGAAAATACTGGTAAAGGACAGATCATTGACACAGACCCCACTGCCATTGTCGCGACAACAACAATTCAATTAAAAGAACTAACAGATCTTGAAGAGGGGGAGCGTCTTTTTCATTCACAGATGTGGGTGAAGGGGACCCCGCTGCATTTTATTTTTGATAGAGGAAGCAAGAAAAACCTCATCTCAACAGAGGTCGTAAAAAAGTTGGGATTGTCGACAACACCACACCCACAACCATACAACATCGGGTGGCTTCGGTAAGGACGAGATTTTCGTGTCGGCCAACAATGTCGATTTTCATATGGCATCCAACCCTTCAAGGATGAGTTATTATGTGATGTTTCCACACTGGATGTCTGTGATGTTCTCTTGGGCCAACCATATATGTGGAGACGCCATGTTGTTTAGGAGTCAAAACCCCGTTGTGTCATTGTTACTTTGAGGGATCATATCTACAGAATACCAGAGGTAGTTCTGACTACTGTTCCACCTAAAAGGTGCCACAATGTAGTATCTCATACTGCAAAATTTAGCGTCTTCACAATCTTTTCAAAAGGAGAACAAAATGACACCGCAACCACTACAGCCTTTCCCCAAGCACCTTTTATCCAACAGAAGCAAGTCGACAAGGCTGCCACAAAGTGCAAAGATTGCTTCTACACATCATCCTCTCATGTATCTAGACTTGTTGAACAGCCTCAACCTTAACATTTTCGTGACAAATTTCCACAAACTGAGCAACGCGACGTCTCCAGCATGACAAGCAGCTCACCAAGATGCAAATTCAACAAACGCTTTTCCCTCTCCCCCGGGAAGTCAATGCAATGGAGACCATTGCTTCCTAAGGAGGGAATATTGATCCAGGTAAATATTGGTGGCCACCCACCTTTTCCAAATGGCTCAAAACAGTTTTCTAGAAATTTTGGCAATTTACCATTTTTAGCAGCTTTTAACTTCCAGGGTCATTTTGAGGGCCCAAATGAAGGTTTTTCGAGATATAGGTTCTCAATAATATCCAAAAGCTTTATTGAGCCCCCAAAATTAATCTCCTCGACGATACCTTTCCAACAAAGTATCACACGCCTAAAACGAAGATAGTATGCAAAAGTTACGGCCCCAGGAAGTTGACGTACTCACTTACCCAAACCAGGCCCACATGATTTTTGACGCTTCATCTCCTAGGATTAAATTTTTTGATGTCTAAGATTTTTGGCATTCCTGCTTATTGTAAAAAGGCCTTCGGAGACTCATTGTAATCATCTTCTTGCGAATGTGAGTAGCTGTCACATCTCTTCTTAGAGATAAGCTGCCACCATTCTAGCGAGTCTTTCACTCTGTATTTTTACAGTCTCTGTACATTTCTTTCATTAATAGAAATCGTGTATTACTGTATATTTATGTTTATAGTTGCATCTCTGATACATTTCTCTTATATTATTGAATATCTGTGCTATTTCTGTGCATTTCTTTATTATATCTCCGATCTCATTTCATGCTGAAAATAATCCGAATCAGTGGTATAAGAGCAGGCTGGTCTTGATCGTTTTTTTTCAGTGCATGTCCCCGACAAGGTATGATTATAGAAAATTGGGTCTCGATCTTGTCTCTCTTTAAGACAATCACTCTCGCACACCCAAGAAACCCTCAATGGTAGAAGAAAATAAAAATGACAGAGCGGACAATCCTTTCTATCTATTGCTTGAGTAAGCTCTCACGCGAAAGAGGGACAAAATGATGGATAATTTTACCCACGTCCTTCAATGCCTATCGATGGAATCAAGTGCATCTTCATCAAGTGGCCACTTTGGAGGCACCTCACCTTTCAAGGTACATGTTAATTTTGATATTCCTGTATTTGAAGGACAGATAGATGTAGAAGCCCTAGAAAAATGGTTAACTCTGCTAGAAGGTTATTTCTCTGTTCAAAATTTTTCTGACAAATAAAAGATCAACTTCGCACTCCTTAAATATCTCCCTCATGTAAAACATTTGTGAGAAACTTACTGGGAAAAAGGTTCCACAGAGGAGTCTGGAATATATGGGTCCGATCCCACTTGGGATTTTTTTGTGGATGCGGTAAAATAGCATTATTAACCTGTTAGAAACTATGAGGACCAGTACATAAGATGGACCACACTACGGCAAGAGAGGGGCCAAGCAGTTCCAGAGTTAACCAATACCTTCCATACCTTGCGCACCAAGCTCGGTATCAAAGATTCCGAGTGACATTTGGTTTTGAAATACCGTGGGGCTTTACACAGATACATCCAGACTGAAATGGATTTTCTTGAAGTCTCATCACTTGGTGTTGTTTATCGATATGTTGTTAAAATTGAACAGAAATTTAAGCACCAGAGAAAACGGGAATTTGGGTCTGCAAATCCGCAAAGCCAAAGTATGACAAAGACGGCCCTAATAAACAGTCTCCCGAAAACCAATCCAAGACATAGGAAAAGAAGGTTCATGGGAAGACAAAGAAGGACACTGGAAAATCGTGTGATTTCCACAAAATCCCCTGGCACAACACCTATGAATGTCGCTCAAAACAGTCATTGGTGGCCGATATAAAAAATAAGAAGCTGAACCCTGATTCAGAATCTGATTCTGAAAATACTGGTAAAGGATAGATCATTGATGCAGACCCCATTGCTATTGTTGTGACCACAACAATTCAACCAGAAGAATCAATAGATCCTGAAGAGTGGGAACACCTTTTTCATTCACAGATATGGGTGAAGGGGACCCCACTGCATTTTATTGTTGATAGTGGAAGACAGAAACACCTCATCTTAGCAAAGGTCGTCAAATAGTTGAGATTGTCGACAACACCACACCCGCAACCATACAACATCGGGTGGCTTTGTGAAGGACGAGATCTTTGTGTGAGCCAACAGTGTCCATTGTCATATGGCATCAAACTCTTCAAGGATGAGGTATTATGTGATGTTTCCCCACTGGATCTCTATGATGTTCTCTTGGGCCAACCATATATGTGGAGATACCATGTTGTTTATGAGTGACGACCCCGCAGTGTCATTGTTACTTTGGGGGGTCATCTCTACAGAATACCAGAGATAGTTCCGACCACTGTTCCACCTAAAAAGTGCTGCAAGGTAGTATCTCATACTGCAAAATTCAGGTTCTTCACAATCTGTTCAAAAGGAGAACAAAAGGACACTGCAACCACTACAGCCTTGCCCCAAGCACCTTCTATCCAACAGAAACAGGTCGACAAGGCTGAAGCAAAGTGCAAAGATTCCTTCTGCAAATCATCCTCTCATGTATCTAGACTTGTTGAACAACCTCAACCTCAAAAGGTTTGTGACAGATTTCCACAAACTAAGCAGCGCGACGTCTCCAGCAAGACAAGCAGCTCACCAAGATTCAGATTCAACAAACGCTTTTCCCTCTCCCCCAGGAACTCAATGCAATGGAGACTATTGCTTCATAAGGAGGAAGGATTGACCCAGGTGGATATCAGTGACCACCCACCTTTTCCAAATGGCTCAAAATAGTTTTCTGACAATTTTGATAATTTACTATTTTTAGCAGGTTTTAACTTCCGGGGACATTTTGAAGGCCCAAATGAAGGTTTTTAGAGATAGAGGTTCTCAATTATAGCCAAAGGCATGATTGATCCCCAAAAATGAATTTCCTCGACGATACCTTTCTAGTGATCTATCACACGCCTGAAACAGAGATCGTATGTAAAAGTTACGGCCCCGAGAAGTCGACGTACTCACTTACCCAAATGGGGCCCACATGACTTTTGGCGCTTCATCTCCTAGGGTTAGGTTTTTGGATGTCTAGGGTTTTTGACATTCCTGCTTATTGTAAAAATGTCTTTGGAGCCTCATTGTAATCATCTTCTTGCGAATGCGTGTAGCCGTCACAACTCTTCTCAGAGATAAGCTGTCACCATTCTAGCGAGTCTTTCACTCGGTACTTTTACAGTCTCTGTACATTTCTTTCATTAATAGAAATTGTGTATTACTATATATCTGTGTTTATGGTTGCATCTTTGATACATTTATGTTATATTATTGAATATATGCGATATCTCTGTGCATTTCTATATTATATCTCCAATCTCATTTCATGCCGAAAATAATCTGGATCATTGGTATTAGAGCAGCCTGCTCTTGATCCTTTTTTTTAGTGCATGTCCTTGACGAGGTCTGATTATAGAAAGTTGGGTCTCGATCTTGTCTCTCTTGAAGAAAATCACTCTCGCACACCCAAGAAACCCTTAGTGACGGAAGAAAAGAAAAACAACGGAGCAGACGATCCTATCAATCTGTTGCTTGAGCAAGCTCTCACACGACAGAGGGACGAAATGATGGAGAATTTTGCCTGCATCCTTCAATGTCTGTCAATAACATCATGTGAAACATCATCAAGTGGAAACGTTGGAGGCACCTTGCCTTTCAAGGTATAAGTTAATTTTGATATTCTTGTATTTGAAGGATAGATAGATGCCGAAGCCCTAGAAAAATGGTTAACTCTGCTAGAAGGTTATTTCTTTGTTCACAATTTTTTTGACAAAGAAAAGATCACCTTCGCACTCCTTAAAGCTATCCCTCATGTCAAACATTGGTGGGAAACTTATTGAGAGAAAAGTTCCACAGAGGATTCTGGAATATATGGGGCCGATCCCACTTGGGATTTTTTTGTGGATGCGGTAAAAGAAAGTATTACCTTGTTGGTAACTATGAAGACCAGTGCATGAGACCCACCACACTGTGGCAAGAGAGGGGCCAAGCAGTTCTGGAGTTCACCAATACCTTCCATACATTGTGCACCAAGATGGGTATCAAAGACTCCGAGCGACATTTGGTTCTAAAATACCATGGGGCTCTACACGGATACATCCAGATTGAAACGGATTTTCTGGATATATCATCACTCGAGGCTTCTTATCAATATGTTGTTAAAATTGAGCAGAAATTTAAACACTAGAACAAACTGGAATTTGAGTTTGCAAATACGCAACAACCAAAGTATGACAAAGATGACTCTAACAAACAGTCTCTTGAAAACCAGTCCAAGACACAGGAAAAGAAGGGTCACGAGAAGACAAAGAAGGGCACCGGAAAATGCTGTGATTTCCACAAAATCCCCTAGCACAACACTGGTGAATTTCGATCAAAACAGTGATTGGTGGTCGAGATCAAATACAAGGAGTTGAACCCTGATTCATAATCTGATTTTGAAAACACTGGTAAAGGACAGATCATTGACACAGACCCCATTGCTATTGTTGCGACCACAACAATTCAACCAGAAGAACCAATAGATCCTGAAGTGGGGGAGTGTATTTTTCATTCACAGATGTGGGTGAAGGGGAACTTGTTGCATTTTATTGTTGATAGCGGAAGCCAGAAAAACCTCATCTCAGCAGAGGTCGTCAAACACTTGAGATTGTCGACAACACCACACCCACAACCATACAACATCGGGTGGCTTCGGCAAGGACAATATCTTCGTGTCAGCCAACAGTGTCGATTGCCATATGGCATCCAACCCTTCAAGGATGAGGTATTTTGTAATGTTTCCTCACTGGATGTCTGTGATGTTCTCTTTGGCCAACCATATATGTTGAGACGCCATGTTGTTTATGAGTCTCGACCCCGTAGTGTCATTGTTACTTTAAGGGGTCATATTTATAGAATACCGGAGGTAGTTTCAACTACTGCTCCACCTAAAAAGTGACGCAAGGTAGTATCTCATACTGCAAAATTCAGCTTCTTCACAATCTGTTCAAAAGGAGAACAAAAGGACACCGCAACCACTACAGCCTTGCCTCAAGCACCTTCTATCCAACAGAAACAGGTTGACAAGGCTGCAACAAAGTTCAAATATTCCTTCTGCACTTCTTCCTCTCATGTATATAGACTTTTTGAACAGCCTCAACCTCAACAGGTTCATGACATATTTCCACAAACTGAGCAATGCGACGTCTCCAACAAGACAAGCAGCTCACCAAGATGCAGATTCAACAAACGCTTTTCTCTCTCCCCCGAGAACTCAACGCAATGTAGACCATTTCTTTCTAAGAAGGGAGGATTGATCCAAGTTGATATTTATGGCCACCCACCTTTTCCAAATGGCTCAAAATAGTTTTCTGGCAATTTTGGCAATTTACTATTTTTAGCAGGTTTTAACTTTCGGGGCCATTTTAAGGGCCCAAATGAAGGTTTTTCGAGATAGAAATTTTCAATAATAGAAAAATGCATGATTGATACCCCAAAATGAATCTTCTCTACGATACCTTTCCAACGAGCTATCACACGCTTAAAACAGAGATCGTATGCAAAAGTTACGGCCCCTGGAAGTTGACGTACTCACTTACCCAAATGGGGCCCACATGACTTTTGGCGCTTCATCTCCTAGGGTTAGGTTTTAGGATGTATAGGGTTTTTAACATTCCTGCTTATTGTAAAAAGGCCTTCAAAGCCTCATTGTAATCATCTTCTTGCGAATGCGAGTAGTCGTCACATCTCTTCTAAAAAATAAGTTGTCACCATTCTAGCGAGTCTTTTACTCTGTATTTTTACAGTCTTTGTACATTTTTTTCATTAATAGAAATCATGTATTACTGTATATCTGTGTTTATGGTTGCATATTTGATACATTTCTGTTATATTATTGAATATCTGCGATATCTCTGTGCATTTTTTTATTATATCTTCTATCTCATTTTGTGTTGAAAATAATCCAAATCAGTGGTATCAGAGTAGGCTACTCTTGATGATTTTTTTTCAGTGCATGTCTCCGACAAGTTCTGATTATAACAAGTTGGGTTTCGATATTGTCTCTCTTGAATAAAATCTCTCCCGCACACCTAAGAAACCCTCAATGACGGAAGAAAAGAAAACGATGGATCGGACGATCCTATCAATCTGTTGCTTGAGCAAGCTCTCACGCGACAGAGGGATGAAATGATGAAGAATTTTGCCCACATCCTTTAATGCCTGTCGGTAGCATCAGGCGCATCTTCATCAAGTGACCACTTTGGAGGCACCTTGCCTTTCAAGGTACAAGTTAATTTTGATATTCCTGTATTTGAAGGACAGATAGATGCATAAGCCCTAGAAAAATGGTTAACATTACTAAAAGGTTATTTCTTTGTTCACAATTTTTTCGACAAATAAAATATCACCTTCGCACTCCTTAAATCTCTCCCTCATGTCAAACATTGGTGAGAAACTTACTAGGAGCAAAGTTCCACAGAGGAGTCTAGAATATATGGGGCCAATCCCATTTGCAATTTTTTTGTGGATGCGGTAAAAGAACAATATTACCCTATTGACAACTATGATGACCAGTGCATGATATGGACCACACTGTGGTAAGAGAGGGGCCATGCAGTTCCAAAGTTCACCAATACCTTCCATACCTTGCACATCAAGTTGGGTATCAAAGACTCTGAGTGACATTTGGTTCTGAAATACCATGGGGCTCTACACAGATACATCCAGACTGAAATGAATTTTCTGGACATCTCATCACTCGGTGCTACTTATCGATATGCTATTAAAATTGAGCAGAAATTTAAGCGCCAGAAAAAAATGGAATTTGGGTTTGCAAATCCGCAACAACCAAAGTATGACAAAGACGGCCCTAACAAACAATCTCCCGACAGCCAGTCCAAGACACAGGAAAAGAAGGGTCACGGGTAGAAAAAGAAGGACACCAAAAAATGGTGTGATTTCCACAAAATCCCTTGGCACAACACCGATGAATGTCGCTCAAAATAGTCATTGGTGGCCGAGCTCAAAGAAAAGGAGTCTAACCCTGATTAAGAATTTGATTCTAAAAATACCGGTAAAGGACAAATCATTGACGTAGACCCCATTGCTATTGTTGCGACCGCAACAATTCAACCAGAAGAACCAACAGATCTTGAAGAGGGGGAGTGCCTTTTTCATTCATAGAGGTGGGTGAAGGGGACCCCGTTGCATTTTATTGTTGATAGTGGATGTCAGAAAAACCTCATTTCATCAGAGGTCATCAAATAGTTGGGATTGTTGACAACACCACACCCACAGCCATACAACATTGGGTGGCTTTGGCAAGGATGAGATATTCATGTCAGCCAACAGTGTCGATTGTCATATGGCATCGAACCCTTCAAGGATGAGGTATTTTGTGATGTTTCCCCACTAGATGTCTGTGATGTTCTCTTTGGCCAACCATATATGTGGAGACGCCATGTTGTTTATGAGTCTCGACCCCGTAGTGTCATTTTTACTTTGGGGGGTCATCTCTACAGAATACCAGATGTAGTTCTGACTACTCTTCCACCTAAAAATTGCCCCAAGGTAGTATCTCATACTGCAAAATTTAACTTCTTCACAATCTGTTCAAAAGGAGAACAAAAGGACACCACAACCACTACAGCCTTGCCCCAAGCACCTTCTATCCAACAGAAGCAGGTCGACAAGGTTGCAACAAAGTGCAAAGATTCCTTCTACACATTGTCCTCTCATGTATCTAGACTTGTTGAACAGCTTCAACCTCAACAAGTTCATGACAAATTTCCACAAACTGAGTAGTGCGACGTCTTCAGCAAGACAAGCAGCTCACCAAGATGCAGATTCAACAAACATTTTTCCCTCTCCCCCGAGAACTCAATGAAATGGAGACCATTTATTCCTAAGGAGGGAGGATTGATCCAGGTGGATATCAGTGGGCACCCACCTTTTCCAAATGGCTCAAAATAGTTTTCTGGCAATTTTGACAATTTACTATTTTTAGCAGGTTTTAACTTCCGGGGCCATTTTGAGGGCCCAAATGAAGGTTTTTAGATATAGAGGTTCTCATTGATATCCAAAAGCATGATTGAGACCCCAAAATGAATCTCCTCGACCATACCTTTCCAATGAGCTATCACACACCTAAAACGAAGATCGTATGCAAAAGTTACAGCCTCAGGAAGTTGACGTGCTCACTTACCCAAATGGGGCCCACATGAATTTTGGCGCTTCATCTCCTAGAGTTAGGTTTTAGGATGTCTAGGTTTTTTTGCATTCCTTCTTATTGTAAAAAGGCCTTTGTATCCTCATTGTAATCATCTTCTTGTGAATGCAAGTAGCCGTCACATCTCTTCTCAAAGATAAGCTGCCACCATTCTAGCGAGTCTTTCACTTTGTATTTTTATAGTCTCTGTACATTTCTTTCATTAATAGAAATCATGTATTACTATATATCTGTGTTTATGATTGCATCTCTGATACATTTCTGTTATATTATTGAATATCTGCGATATCTCTGTGCATTTCTTTATTATATCTCCGATCTCATTTCGTGCAGAAAATAATCTGGATCAGTGGTATCAGAGTAAGCTGCTCTTGATCATTTTTTTTCAGTTCATGTCCCCGATGAAGTTTGATTATAGAAAGCTGGGTCTCGATCTTGTCTCTCTTGAAGACAATGGCTCTCTCACACCCAAGAAACCTTCAATGGCGGAAGAGAAGAAAAATGATGGAGCAGACGATTCTATCAATCTGTTACTTGAGCAAGCTCTCATGCGACAGAGGGACAAAATGATGGAGAATTTTTCCCACACCCTTCAACCCCTGTAAATAGCATCAGGCACATCTTCATCAAGTGGCCACTTTGGAGGCACCTCGTCTTTCAAGGTACAAGTTAATTTTGATATTACTGTATTTGAAGGACAGATATATTCAGAAGCCCTAGAAAAATGGTTAACTCTGCTAGAAGGTTATTTCTCTGTTCACAATTTTTCCGACAAAGAAAAGATCACCTTCGCACTCCTTAAATCTCTCCCTCATGTCAAACATTGGTGGGAAACTCACTGGGAGCAATGTTCCACAGAGTAGTCTAGAATATATGGGGTCGATCCCACTTGAGATTCTTTTGTGGATGCGGTAAAAGAACAGCATTACCTTGTTAGCAACTATGAGGACCAATACATGAGATGGACCACACTGTGGCAAGAGAAGGGCCAAGTAGTTCTGGAGTTCACCAATACCTTACATACCTTGCGCACCAAGCTGGGTATCAAAGACTCCAAGCGACATTTGGTTTTGAAATACCGTGGGGCTCTACATAGATACATCCAGACTGAAATGGATTTTATGGACATCTCATCACTCGGTATTGCTTATCGATATGCTGTTAAAATTGAGAAGAAATTTAAGCACCAGAACAAACAGGAATTCGGGTCTGCAAATCCGCAACAACCAAAGTATGATAAAGATGTTCCTAACAAATAGTCTCCCGAGAACCAGTCCAAGACACAGGAAAATAAGGGTCTCGGGAAGACAAAGAAGGACACCGGAAAAATGTGTGATTTCCACAAAATCCCCTGGCACAACACCGATAAATGTCGCTCAAAACAGTCATTGGTAGCCGAGATCAAAGAAAAGGAGTCGAACCCTGATTTAAAATCCGATTCTGAAAATACTAGTAAAGGACAGATCATTGACACAGACCCCACTGCTATTGTCGCAACCACAACAATTCAATCAGAAGAACCAACAGATCCTGAAGAGAGGAGGCACCTTTTTCATTCACATATGTGGGTGAACGGGACCCCACTGCATTTTATTGTTAATAGTGGAAGCCAGAAAAACCTCATCTTAGTAGAGGTCGTCAAACAGTTGGGATTGTCGACAACACCACACCCGCAACCATACAACATCAGGTGGCTTCGGAAGGACAAGATCTTCGTGTGAGCCAACAGTGCCGATTGTCATATGGCATCCTACCCTTCAAGGATGAGGTATTATGTGATGTTTTCCCACTGGATGTCTGTGATGTTCTTTTGGGCCAACCATATATGTGGAGACACCATGCTATTTATGAGTCTCAACCCCGTATTTTCATTTTTACTTTGGGGGTTCATCTCTACAGAATACCAGATGTAGTTTTGACTACTGTTCCACCTAAAAAGTGCCGCAAGGTAGTATCTCATACTGCAAAATTCATCTTCTTCACAATTTGTTCAAAAGGAGAACAAAAGGACACTGCAACCACTACAACCCTTCCCCAAGCACCTTCTATCCAACAGAAGCAGGTCGACAAGGCTGCAACAAAGTGCAAATATTCCTTCTGCACATTGTCCTCTCATGTATCTAGAATTGTTGAACAGCCTGAACCTGAAGATGTTCGTGACAAATTTCCACAAACTGAGCAACGTGACGTCTCCAGCAGGACAAACAGTTTACCAAGATGCAGAGTGAACAAACGCTTTTCCCTCTCCCCTAGGAACTCAACGCAATGGAGACCATTGTTTCCTAAAGAGGGAGGATTGATCTAGGTGGATATCGGCAGCCACCCACCTTTTTCCAAATGACTCAAAACAATTTTCTGGCAATTTTGGCAATTTATTATTTTTAGCAGGTTTTAATTTCCGGGGCCATTTTGAGGTCCCAAATGAAGGTTTTTCAATATCAAGGTTATCAATGATATTAAAAGGTATGCCTAAGCCCCCGAAATGAATCTCCCTGACGATACCTTTCCAACGAGCTATCACACGCCTAAAACAGAGATCGTATGCAAAAGTTACGGCCTGAGGAAGTTGACGTACTCACTTACCCAAACGGGGCCCACATGACTTTTGGCGGTTCATCTCCTAGGGTTAAGTTTTTGGATGTATAGGGTTTTTGGAATTCTTTATTATTGTAAAAAGGCCTTGGGATATTCATTGTAATCATCTTCTTTCGAATGCGAGTAGCCGTCACATCTCTTCTCAGAGATAAGCTGCCACCATTCTAGGGAGTCTTTCACTCTGTATTTTTATAGTCTCTGTACATTTCTTTCATTAATAGAAATCATGTATTACTGTTTATCTGTGTTTATTGTTGCATCTCTGATACATTTCTGTTATATTATTGAATATCTGCGATATCTCTGTGCATTTCTTTATTATATCTCCGATGTCATTTCGTGCTGAAAATAATCCGGATCAGTGGTATCAGAGCAGGCTGCTCTTGATGATTTTTTTTCAGTGCATGTCCCCGATGAGGTCTAATTATAGCAAGTTGGGTCTCGAGCTTATCTCTCTTGAAGACAATCACTCTCACATACCCAAGAAACCCTCAATGGTGGAAGAAAAGAAAAACGACGGATCAGAGGATCCTATCAATCTGTAACTTGAGCAAGCTCTCATGCGACATAGGGACGAAATGATGGAGAATTTTTCCCACGTTCTTCAACGCTTGTCGATAGCATCATGAGCATCTTCATAGTGTGGCAACTTTCGAGCCACCTCACCTTTCAAGGTACAAGTTAATTTTTATATTCTTGCATTTGAAGGACAGATAGATGCAGAAGCCCTAGAAAAATGGTTAACTCTGCTAGAAGGTTATTTCTCAGTTCACAATTTTTTCGACAAAGAAAAGATCACCTTCGAACTCCTTAAATCTCTCCTTCATGTCAAACATTAATGAGAAAATTATTGCGAACAAAATTCCACAGAGGAGTTTGGAATATATGGGGTCGATCCCACTTGGGATTTTTTTGTGGATGCGGTAAAAGAACAGTATTACCCTATGGCAACTATGAGGACCAGTACATGAGATGGAACACACTATGGCAAGAGAGGGGCCATGTAGTTCTGGAGTTCACCAATACCTTCCATAGCTTGCGCACCAAGCTAGGTATCAAAAACTTTGAGTGACATTTGGTTCTGAAATACCGTGGGGCTCTACACAGATACATCCATACTGAAATGGATTTTCTGGACATCTCATCACTCGGTGCTGCTTATCGATATGCTGTTAAAATTGAGCAGAAATTTAAGCACCAGAACAAACGAGAATTTGGGTCTGCAAATACGTAACAACCAAAGTATGACAAAGATGCCCCTGACAAACAGTCTCTTGAAAACCAGTCCAAGACATAGGAAAAGAAGGGTAACGGGAAGACAAAGAAGAACACCAGAAAATGGTGCGATTTCCACAAAAGCTCGTGGCACAATACCGATGAATGTCTCTCAAAATAGTCATTGGTGGCCGAGATCAAAGACAAGGAGTCGAACTCTAATTTATAATCTGATTATGAAAATACTGGTAAATGACATATCATTAACGCAGACCCCACTGCTATTGTCACGACTGCAACAATTCAACCAGAAGAACCAATAGATCCTGAAGAGGGGGAGCGCATTTTTCATTCATAGATGTGGGTAAAGGGGACCCCGCTACATTTTATTGTTGATAGCGGAAGCCAGAAAAACTTCATCTCAACAGAGGTTGTCAAACAGTTGGGATTGTCGACAACACAAAACCCGTAGCAATAAAACATCGGGTGGCTTCGGGAAGGACGAGACATTCATGTCAGCCAACAGTGTCGATTGTCATATGGCATCCAACCCTTCAAGGATGAGGTATTATGTCTGTGATGTTCTCTTGGGCCAACCATATATGTGGAGACAACATGTTTATGAGTATCGACCCTGTAGTGTCATTGTTACTTTTGGGGGTCATCTCTATAGAATACCAAAGGTAGTTCCGACTACTGTTCCACCTAAAAAGTGTCGCAAGGTAGTATCTCATACTGCAAAATTCAGTGTTTTCACAATATGTTCAAAAGGAGAACAAAAGGACACCGCAACCACTATAACCTTGCCCCAAGCACCTTCTATCCAACAGAAGCAAGTTGACAAGGCTGCACCAAAGTGCAAAAATTCCTTCTGCACATCATCCTCTCATGTATCTAGACTTTTTGAACAGCCTCAACCTCAACAGGTTCGTGACAGATTTCCACAAACTGAACAACATGACATCTCTAGCAAGACAAGAAACTCACCAAGATGTAGATTCAACAAACACTTTTCCCTCTCCCCGAGAACTCAATGTAATGGAGAACATTGTTTCATAAGGAGGGGGGATTAATCTAGGTGGATATCGGTGGCCACCCACCTTTTCCAAATGGTTCAAAAAAGTTTTCTGACAATTTTGGCAATTTACTATTTTTAGCAGGTTTTAACTTACGGGGCCATTTTGAGGGCCCAAATGAATTTTTTTTTAGATCAAGGTTATAAATGATAGCCAAAGGCATGATTGAGCCCTAGAAATGAATCTCTTCGATGATACCTTTCCAACGAGCTATCACACGCCTAAAACGGAAATCGTATGCAAAATTTACGACCCGAAGAAGTTGACGTACTCACTTACCCAAACAGAGCCCACTTGACTTTTGGCGCTTCATCACCTAGGGTTAGGTTTTTGGATGTATAGGTTTTTTTACATTCCTTCTTATTGTAAAAAGGCCTTTGGAGCCTCATTGTAATCATCATCTTGTGAATGCGAGTAGTCGTCACATCTCTTCTCAGAGATAAGCTGCCACCATTCTAGCGAGTCTTTCACTCTGTATTTTTGCAGTATCTGTACATTTATTTCATTAATAGAAATCGTGTATTACTGTATATATGTGTTTATGGTTTCATCTCTGATACATTTATGTTATATTATTGAATATCTGTGATATCTCTGTGCATTTCTTTATTATATCTCCGATCTCATTTCGTGCCGAAAATAGTCCAGATCAGTGGTATCAGATCAGGTTGCTCTTGATCGTTTTTGTTCAGTGTATGTCCGTGACGAGGTATGATTATAGAAATTTGGGTCTCGATCTTGTCTCTCTTAAAGACAATTTCTCTCGCACACCCAAGAAACCCTCAATGGCGAAAGAAAAGAAAAACGACGGAGCAGACGATCCTATCAATCTGTTTCTTGAGCAAGCTCTTATGCGACAGAGGGACAAAATGATGGAGAATTTTGCCCACATCCTTCAACACCTTTCGATAGCATCAAATACATCTTCATCAATTGGCCACTTTGGAGGCACCTCGCCTTTCAAGGTACAACTTAATTTTGATATTCCTGTATTTGAAGGGCAGATAGATGCATAAGCCCTAGAAAAATGGCTAACTCTGCTAGAAGGTTATTTCTCTGTTCACAATTTTTTCGACAAAGAAAATATCACCTTTGCACTCCTTAAATCTCTCCCTCATGTCAAACATTGGTGAGAAACTTACTAGGAGCAAAGCTCCATAGAGGAGTCTGGAATATATGGGGTCGATCCCACTTGGGATTTTTTTGTGGATGTGGTAAAAGAACAGTATTACCCTGTTGGCAACTATGAGGACCAGTACATGAGATGGACCACACTGCGGCAAGAGAGGGGCCAAGCAGTTCTGGAGTTCATCAATACCTTCCATACCTTGTGCACCAAGTTGGGTATTAAAGACTTTGAGCGACATTTGGTTCTGAAATACCATGGGGCTCTACACAGATACATCCAGACTCAAATGGATTTTCTAGACATCTCATCACTGGGGGCTGCTTATCGATATGCTGTTAAAATTGAGTAGAAATTTAAGCACCAGAACAAATGGGAATTCAGGTTTGAAAATCCGCAACAACCAAAGTATGACAAAGACGACCCTAACAAACAGTCTCCCAAAAACCAGTCCAAGACACAGGAAAAGAAGGGTCACAGCAAGACAAAGAAGGATACCGGAAAATGGTGTGATTTGCACAAAAGCCCCTGGCACAACACCGATGAATGTCGCTCAAAACAGTCATTGGTGGCCGAGAGCAAAGACAAGGAGCCGAACCCTGATTCATAATCTAATTCTGAAAATATTGGTAAAGGACAGATCATTGACGCAGACCCCACTGCTATTGTCGCGACCACAATAATTCAACCAGAAGAATCAACGGATCTTGAAGAGGGGGAGCGCCTTTTTCATTCACAGATGTGGGTGAAGGGTACCTTGTTGCATTTTATTTTTGATAACGGAAGCCAGAAAAACCTCATCTCAGCAGAGGTCGTTAAATAGTTGGGATTGTCAACAACACCACACCCGCAACCATACAACATCGGGTGGCTTCGGCAAGGACGAGATATTTGTGTCATCCAATAGTGTCGATTGTCATATTGTGTCCAACCTTTCAAGGATGAGGTATTATGTGATGTTTCTCCATTGGATGTCTGTGATGTTCTCTTGGGCTAACCATATATGTGGAGACGCCATGTTATTTATGAGTCTCAACCCCATAGTGTCATTGTTGCTTTGGGGGGTCATAGCTACAGAATACCGGAGGTAGTTCTGACTAATGTTCTACCTAAAAAGTGCCACAAGTTAGTATCTCATACTACAAAATTAAGCTTCTTCACAATATGTTCAAAAGGAGAACAAACGGACACCGCAACCACTACAGCCTTTCCCTAGGCACCTTCTATCAAACAGAAGCAGGTCGACAAGGCTACAACAAAGTGAAAATATTCCTTCTTCACATCGCCCTCTCATTTATCTAAACTTGTTGAACAGCCTCAACCGCAACAGGTTCGTGACAGATTTCCACAAACTGAGCAGCGCGACGTCTCTAGTAAGACAAGCAAGTCATCAAGATTCAGATTCAACAAACGTTTTTCCCTCTCCCCCGGGAACTCAACGCAATGGATATGATTGCTTCCTAAGAAGGGAGGATTTATCTAGGTGGATATCGATGGCCACCCACCTTTTCCAAATGGCTCAAAACAGTTTTCTTGCAATTTTGAAAATTTACTATTTTTAGCAGGTTTTAATTTCTGGGCCCATTTTGAGGGTCCAAATGAAGGTTTTTCAAGATCAAGGTTCTCAATTATATATGAAGGCATTATTGAGCCCCCAAAATGAATCTCCTCGATGATACCTTTCCAACGAGCTATCACACGCCTAAAACGAAGATCGTATGCAAAAGTTACAGTCCGGGGAAGTTGACGTACTCACTTACCCAAACAGGGCCCACATGACTTTTGGTGCTTCATCTCCTAGGGTTAGGTTTTTGGATGTTTAGGGTTTTTGGCATTTCTTATTATTGTAAAAATTCCTTCGTAGCCTCATTGTAATCATCTTCTTGCGAATGTGAGTAGCCGTCACATCTCTTCTCAGAGATAAGCTGCCACCATTCTAGCGAGTCTTTCACTCTGTATTTTTATAGTCTCATTTCATTAATAGAAATCATGTATTACTGTATATCTGTGTTTATGGTTGCATCTCTGATACATTTCTATTATATTATTGAATATCTGCGATATCTCTGTGCATTTCTTTATTATATCTCCTATCTCATTTTGTGCTGAAAATAATCTAGAACAGTGGTATCAGAGCAGGCTGCTCTTGATCATTTTTTTTCAGTGCATGTCCCCGACGAGGTCTGATTATATCAAGTTTGGTCTCGAGATTATCTCTCTTGAATACAATCATTCTCACACACCCAAGAAACCCTCAATCGCAGAAGAAAAGAAAAACGACGGAACATACGATCCTATCAATATGTTGCTTGAGCAAGCTCTCATGTGACAGAGGGAAGAAATGATGGAGAATTTTGCCCACATCCTTCAATGCTTGTCGATAGCATCAGGTGCATCTTCATCAAGTGACCACTTTGGAGGCACCTCTCCTTTCAAGGTACAAGTTAATTTTGATATTTCTGTATTTGAAGGACAGATAGATGCAGAAGCCCTAGAAAAATGGTTAACTCTGCTAGAAGGTTATTTCTCTGTTCACAATTTTTTCGACAAATAAAAGATCACCTTCGCACTCCTTAAAGCTCTTCCTCATGTCAAACATTGGTGGGAAAATTACTAGGATCAAAGTTCCAGAGAGGAGTCTGGAATATATGGGGCTGATCCCACTTGAGATTTTTTTGTGGATGCAGTAAAATAACAGTATTACCCTGTTGGCAACTATGAGGACCAGTACATGAGATGGACCACACTACGGCAAGAAAGGGGCCAAACAGTTCTAGAGTTCACCAGTACCTTCCATACCTTGTGCACCAAGCTGGGTATCAAAGAATCCGGGCGACATTTGTTTCTGAAATACCGTGGGGCTCTACACAGATACATCCAAACTGAAATGAATTTTCTGGACATCTCATCACTCTGTGTTGCTTATCGATATGCTGTTAAAATTGAGCTGAAATTTAAGCACCAGAACAAACGGGAATTCCGGTCTACAAATCCAAAACAACCAAAGTATGACAAAGATGGCCCTAGTCCCGAAAACCAGTCCAAGACACAGGAAAAGGAGGGTCACAAGAAGACAAAGAAGGACACCAGAAAAAAGTTTGATTTCCAAAAAATCCCCTAGCACAACACCGATGAATGTCGGTCAAAACAGTCATTGGTAGTCGAGATCAAAGACAAGGATCCGAACCTTGATTCAGAATCTGGTTCTGAAAATACTTGTAAATGACAGATCATTGATGTAGACCCCACTGCTATTGTCACGACCACAACAATTCAACCAGAAGAACCAACAGATCCTAAAGAGGGGGAGTGCATTTTTCATTCACAGATGTGGGTTAAGGGGATCCCGTTTCATTTTATTGTTGATAGCAGAAGCCAGAAAAACCTCATCTCAGCAGAGGTCGTCAAACAATTGGGATTGTCGACAACACCATACCCGTAGCCATACAACATCGGGTGGCTTCGAAAAGGATGAGACCTTCGTGTCAGCCAATAGTGTCAATTTTGAAATGGCATCCAACCCTTCAAGGATGAGGTATTATGTGATGTTGCTCCACTAGATATCTGTGATGTTCTCTTGGGCCAACCATATATGTGTTGACACCATGCTATTTATGAGACTCGACCCCGTAGTGTCATTGTTAATTTGGAGGGTCATCTCTATAGAATACCAGAGGTAGTTCTGACTACTGTTCCACCTAAAAAGTTCCACAAGGTAATATCTCATACTGCAAAATTCATCTTCTTCACAATCTGTTCAAAAAGAGAACAAAAGAACACCGCAACAACTACAGCCTTGCCCCAAGCACCTTCTATCCAACAGAAGCAGGTCGACAAGGCTGCAGTAAAGTGTAAAGATTCCTTCTGCACATCGTCCTCTCATGTATCTAGACTTGTTGAACAACCTCAACCTCAACAGGTTTGTGACAGATTTCCACAAACTAAGCAGCGCGACGTCTCCAGCAAGACAAACAACTCAACAAGATGTAGATTCAACAAACGCTTTTCCCTCTCCCCTGGGAAATCAACACAATGGAGACCATTTATTCCTAATGAGGGAGGATTGATCTACGTAGATATCGATGGCCACCCACCTTTTCCAAATGGCTCAAAACTGTTTTTTGGCAATTTTTCCAATTTACTGTTTTTAACAGGTTTTAACTTCCAGGGCTGTTTTGAGGATCCAAATGAAGGTTTTTCAAGATCAAGGTTCTCAATGATAGTTGGAGGCATGATTTATCCCCCAAAATTAATCTCCTCGATGATACCTTTCCAACGAGCTATCAGATGCCCAAAACGGAGATCGTATGCGAACGTTACAGCCCCGAGAAGTTGACGTACTCACTTACCCAAACGGGGCCCACATGACTTTTGGCGCTTCATCTCCTAGGGTTAGGTTTTTAGATGTCTAGGGTTTTTGAAATTCCTGCTTATTGTAAAAATGCCTTCAGAGATTCATTGTAATCATCTTCTTGCGAATGCGAACAATCATCACATCTCTTCTCAGAGATAAGCTGCCACCATTCTAGCGAGTCTTTCACTCTGTATTTTTACAGTCTCTGTACATTTCTTTCATTAATAGAAATCATATATTACTGTATATCTGTGTTTATGGTTGCAACTCTAATACATTTATGTTATATTATTGAATATCCGTGATATCTCTATGCATTTCTTTATTATATCTCTGATTTCATTTCGTGTCGAAAATAATCCGGATCAATGGTATTAGAGTAGGCTGCTCTTGATCGTTTTTTTTCAGTGCATGTCCCTGACGAGGTCTAATTATATAAATTTGGGTCTCAAGATTGTCTCTCTTGAAGACAATCGCTCACGCACACCCAAGAAGCCCTCAATGGCGAAGGAAAAGAAAAACGACGGAGTAGACGATCCTATCAATCTGTTACTTGAGCAACCGCTCATGGGAGAGAGGGACGAAATGATGGAGAATTTTGCCCACATCCTTCAATGCCTGTCGATAGAATCAGGCACATCTTCATCAAGTGGTCACTTTGGAGGCACTTCTCTTTTCAAGGTACAACTTAATTTTGATATTCCTGTATTTGAAGGATAGATAGATGTAGAAGCCCTAGAAAAATGGTTAACTCTGCTAGAAGGTTATTTCTCTATTCACAATTTTTTCGACAAAGAAAATATCACCTTCACACTCCTTAAAGCTCTCCCTCATGTCAAACATTGGTGGGAAACTTACTGTGAGCAAAGTTCCACAGAGGAGTCTAGAATATATGGGGATGATCCCACTTGGGATTTTTTTGTGGATGCGGTAAAAGAACAATATTACTCTGTTGGCAACTATGAGGACCAGTACATGAGATGGACTACATTGCGACAAGAGAGGGGGAAAACAGTTCCAGATTTATCCAATTCCTTCCATACCTTGCGCAGCAAGCTAGGTATCAAAGACTCCGAGCGACATTTGGTTCTAAAATACTGTGGGGCTCTACACAGATACATCCAGACTGAAATGGATTTTCTGGACATCTCATCACTCGGTGCTGCTTATCGATATGCTGTTAAAATTGAGAAAAAATTTAAGCACCAGAACAAACGGGAATTTGGGTCTGCAAATACACAACAACCAATGTATGACAAAGATGACCCTAACAAACAGTCTCCCGAAAACCAGTCCAAGACACATGAAAAGAAGGGTCACAGGAAGACAAAGAAGGACACCGAAAAATGGTGTGATTTCCACAAAAGACCCTTACACAACACTGATGATTGTCGCTCAAAAAAGTCATTGGTGGCCGAGATCAAAGACAAGGAGCCGAACCCTGATTTAGA
The DNA here is from genome assembly GCA_009831015.1 of Picea engelmannii. Lineage (NCBI taxonomy): Eukaryota > Viridiplantae > Streptophyta > Pinopsida > Pinales > Pinaceae > Picea > Picea engelmannii. The sequence goes on from ML803015.1 coordinate 112,587, forward strand.
ATCTGATTCTGAAAATACTGGTAAAGGACAGATCATTGACGCAGACCCCACTGCTATTGTCGCGATCGCAACAATTCAACCAGAAGAACCAACAGATCCTGAAGAGGGGGAGCGCCTTTTTCATTCATAGATGTGGGTGAAGGGGACCCCGCTACATTTTATTATTGATAGCAGAAGCCAGAAAAACCTCATCTTAGCAGAGGTCATCAAACAGTTGGGATTGTCGACAACACAACACTCGTAGTCATACAATATCAGATGGCTTCGACAAGGACAAGATCTTCTTGTCAGCCAACAGTGTCGATTGTCATATGGAATCCAACCCTTTAAGGATGAGGTATTATGTGATGTTTCCCCACTGTATGTCTGTGATGTTCTCTTGGGCCAACCATATAGGTGGAGACGTCATGCTATTTATGAGTCTAAACCCCGTAGTGTCATTGTTACTTTAAGGGGTCATCTCTACAGAATACCAGAGGTAGTTCCGTCTACTATTCCACCTAAAAAGTTCCACAAGGTAGTATCTCATACTACAAAATTCAGCTTCTTCACAATCTGTTCAAAAGGAGAACAAAAGGACACCACAACCACTACAGCCTTGCCCCAAGCACCTTCTATCAAACCGAAGCAGGTCGATAAGGCTGGACCAAAGTTCAAAGATTCCTTCTGCACATCGTCCTCTCATGTATCTAGACTTGTTGAACAACCTCAACCTCAACAGGTTCGTGACAGATTTCCACAAACTGAGCAGCACGACGTCTCCAGCAAGATAAGCAACTCACCAAGATGGAGATTCAATAAACGCTTTTCCCTCTCCCCCGTAACTCAACGAAATGGAGACCATTTCTTCCTAAGGAGGGAGGATTGATCCAGGTGAATATTGGTGGCCACCCACCTTTTCCAAGTGGCTCAAAACAATTTTCTGACAATTTTGACAATTTACTATTTTTAACAGGTTTTAATTTTTGGGGCCATTTTGAGGGCCCAGATGAAGGTTTTTCAATATCAAGGTTCTCAATGATAGTTTAATGCATGATTGATCCCCCAAAATGAATCTCCTCGACAATACCTTTCCAACGATCTATCACATGCCTATAACAGAGATCGTATGCAAAAGTTACGGCCCCGGGAAGTTGACATACTCACTTACCCAAACGGGGCCCACATGACTTTTGGCGCTTCATCTCCTAGGGTTAGGTTTTTGGATGTCTAGGGTTTTTGGCATTCCTTCTTATTGTAAAAATGCCTTCGGAGCCTCATTGTAATCATCTTCTTGCGAATGCGAGTAGCCGTCACATCTCTTCTTAGAGATAAGCTATCACCATTCTAGCGAGTCTTTCACTCTATATTTTTACAGTCTCTGTACATTTTTTTCATTAATAGAAATCGTGTATTACTGTATATCCGTGTTTATGGTTTCATCTCTAATAAATTTCTGTTATATTATTGAATATCTGCGATATCTCTGTGCATTTCTTTATTATATCTCCGATCTCATTTCGTGCAGAAAATAATCTGGATCACTAACTTCATTATTTATTTTGTATTTTGTGATTAGGTACAACATTATCATGTTGCTTACAGAAATGAAGGAATTGCATAGCTATTGAAAGTGACCCAATGTAGTGTAGTTTTATTCAACAAAGAACTAATGCTATTCCATCTCTTCCAGATGAAATGAAAGAAGTTGGCTTGAGGAAAAGAGATTTTAGTGAATCAAAGGTGAGAAAAATGTCAAAGAAAACTCAAGTACCATTAGGAGGAATGATTGGAAATGATCATTTTGGAGAACTTGCGGATATAAAAGAGCCAATGGAAGAACAAATGACATAATGAAAGAACAAAATTATGTCAAAGAAGATGATAATGTGTCTGCTGAGAGTGATGAACTTGAGATATATGATATTGTTGATTAGTTTTAAGATTCCCTTGAAGAAGATGCTCAATTTGGAAAACTTTTGATGAGCTTTAACTATAATGTTTTGACTTTCATGTTTTAAAATAAGAATGAAGATGTATCTATTGTTTTTTTGTGATGAATCTTTTTATTGTTTTCTTTTTCATTTTATTTGTATGTGAATCACTATACATTGGAAATCAATTTTATTAAATGTTGTCATTTTTACTTCAAATGTATAAAAATATGAAAGAAAATAATTTTTTTATAAAATTTTGAGTTTTTTGTTCAATTATGTCCATAAAAATGTTTTAATTGACATGTTATTTTAAAAGAATGGGTACCAAAATGTATGGTTTTTTAATTATATATGGCTATAAAATGTATATTTTCTTGCTAAGTATTCAAAAATAGTGTTATTTAACTACAATTTTTTCTATCTATTGAAGTAAAGGTAAACAATGTGTTAGAAATGATATTTTTCACTATATTTTAAATGTATGGAACAATAAATTAATTAGGGAGACACAATTATATGAAAAATCATATCTTCAAAAAAGAAAATGGTAAAAGGTATTTTTAAGATTGAAAGAAACATGGAAACATGACTAAAAAAACTATTGAATAAAACCAAATATTTAGAAAAATTTAAAAATAGATGAAAATAAGCATTTAAAAAAATAATGTGGAAACATTATGGATTGGAAAAATTAAAATATTGAAAAACCACCTAAAATGGAGGGGGGTGGTGGTGCTACTGGTAGCACCATTTTTAAAAACGGGTTAAAAAATTGGACCCCCCTAAAAACGAGAACTCTGTAGAGTTCTCGTTAAGTTGGTAACTATGTTCATGACCAAAATATAACCATTGGTGATCTATTAGATGCCAAGAAATCCATATATCCATGCCATTGTATCTTTCACCACTCATGTAGTTAAATCCATGGTCAAGAGAATATAAATGACACAACCCAATTAGCACTCCGGGATAGTGCAATATTTCAAAACCAACTAGTTGATATACCTCACATCATCCGTGCAAGTCCATGACTTGGCTCTCACTACCTAGATGGGGAGTCTAGCTAGAAAGTATATATTAATAAGATTGGTCAACTCTAGCAACTGACCCATCACTATGAATCAACCCTCAACATGGAATCACATCTATACTAACTACCTCAACAACCCCTCCTTGGTGCCAAAAAAGATGCAATCAAATTACTTAAGAAGGCCATAGATGGCTAGCTCACGTCAAGCCACAGAGGCTGCCTGTACCTCTATGTATAATTCATCATAATCTTGCTCATGCTAGTGAATATGTATGACACACAATAGGATCGATACCTGTAAAACGAAACAAAAAAACCAAGTGTTAGTTTGCATGGGTTGTCCTTACAAATCATGCACCAATAATGTGCCTTACCCCCCAAAAGTCACAAAATTTGTGTGAATATCGATCAAATATTCACCCAAGTACTCTTTTGAATCGTTATATGCATAGTCATGGATTTTTTTTTACTATAGTCAACATACATGCCTTACAACTGTGCAGTAAACCAACGTGTGACACATCTCCATGACTATTGACTTTATATCTCTGATACTTACGTGGTATTCCCAAAAATAGAAGTGCATGAATTCATCATGACTAATTCTTATTATCTAATTAAATTACATGATTCTTCATTGAAAGATAGTAAAACCCATACGACACACTCGAAAAGGGTGTTGTATGGGCCTAGGATCCCGTAAATCTTAGCAATTGAATGCATGAAATTGACAATCAAGATATGGTCTCTTACCTAGCTCTGATTGAATGGAAATATAATCCCTGATATGCACATGGAGATCTATGGAATTCTATGTACTCCACAAGATCAAGTCTATCTCAATCAAGTACAAATGACATGTCCTTGTGGGCCCCACCACCTTTTATATGGCCAATTTACAAATTTTCCAATGAATGTGTGGGATCCGAGAGCTCCATTGTTTTTTCTTATGTCATTGGAGTCTTGAAATCACCACCCATGGCAACGCATGATATTTTAAATTTCACCAAATATTTTATACTAGGACCATTTTCCTTGATAAAGTACAAAAAACAAATATGTGAGCAGTGGCGCTAATTTTGATGATTATGAAATGGAGGACTACTCAAGAGCTATGATATTTTTCCATCTACAGTTCCATTATCTAACATATTTTGTATTTTCTATTAGCATTCCAACCTATAGTATCAATGACTCAGTATCTATGTAATACATTTTGATTTTGATTACGTAATGAGAAAACTACAAATTATGGTTATAATTTCATGTGTGTTTGTCATTTGATCAGCATTGATGTAGTACTACTAAGTAGTAACTAGTCTTATTATTTAATTTGTATCATTTCAATGTTCTAATTTCTAACATAACTTGAATCTTAATGTCTATATTTCATTTTTTTATGTGTAATTTGTAATTCTTTTAAAATATAATTTTTCGGGGGTCTCATACACCAATTGGTGCTTGGCTTGGATTTGAACTTAAAAATAGATTATATATATATATACCATGTTTTTCATGTCTTGTTTATGAGTTCTTTGTGTCTCGTATCAGACACTCATATTTTTTTGTTCTCATGTCAGGTGACATAGTTGACATTCAATGTTACACATACAAGATGCAAATTGCATCGAGCTTCAAAATTGTTTTTTTAACATAATTGGTTTAACATCTATCAACTAATGTCTTGTGTCCAAGTAGGGAAACCCAATGGATAATTGATTAAAGTGATTATATTAATTAGATGATTTGATACTTATTGTGTTTTCATTTTGCATATTGATAGGGGTAAATCATCATCATCGTAATCATTCATCAACATCAAATAAACAAACACTTAAATTCATAGAACATGTGCCATGAAA
>ML803015.1:117527-137715 GCA_009831015.1 Picea engelmannii
CAACTGTACATTTTGTACAAAATAACACATAGTTCCCAATATACAAAATGGAAGCAAGTGCCCAAACATGGAAGAATGACATATGGTTCCCTAGATACAAATACAAAATGACACTCATTGATCATTCATTGACCACTACCACCCTCACTGATACCAAGTGCATCTTGGAAGTTGATATTTCTCCTCTTATTCAAAGAAAGAGATCAAGTCATTTTTTTCCTAGCCGTGGTTCGTCTCTTCAAAGACTTGACAAAGAAACAACATTCTTACAAGTTTTTTCCACAATGAATTCATAGACTTACAAAATTGTAATTTATAATTCAATATAATGAAACTCACCAAAGATGATATTGTCATTTGAGAGGGTGTTTCCATCCTCCACAACCCAAATATCTTAGCTATGCCACCTTGCATGTAAAATGCCATGTTTTAATCCACACAAATTCAAATGTAATTGTATAAACGTAAATTAGGCTGGTGAGCTGATATGATTGGGGCAAAGAATCTGTATTGATTAACATGGTCGGGGGATGAATTTTATACTATAAAGATTGAAATGATTAATAAAATTAGTGATCACTGATTGTGATACGAAAGGGATGAAAACGATGGGGGGATATGGTTACACAAGGGAGAGGGGTCCAAGAGAGATTTTATTCATGGGTAATAATCCAACCCAACTTTCCTGAAATTATTATCATAGTGTAAACATTTTTTTTTTGTGCCCAAGGTTAATCATTAAACTCATGTAAGAGGGTGGGTATGAGTGGTCACATCCCATAGTTATTGGAGAGAATGGGATGAAGTACAATCATCTTTGGGAAGAGTGAGAGTCAAGCAATTAAGGGAAAACACGAAAATTCGTATGCAGAAGGAAGACAATTTTTACATGTAGATTTTGGGTAGCAACGAGAGAGTTGAGTGCTAAAAACATAACTGACCATGATATGATTAAAGGAAACCATTTTTTGGTTGTGTTTTATGATAGAAATGAGACATGTATGCCTGTAAAACGAGTTGTAATCTTGTAGTTTATTTCCTGTTGAGGAAATGATTCAAGAGCCTTGTGTAGGTAGTTGTGAGCACTCCTAAAACAACTGAGATTTCCTGAAGTCCCTAGATGAAAGGTTCCTAACCAAATTAGTGCACCGGAATCTCTGATAAATGAATGGTATATCATGAAGTATTGAGTGTAGTGAAGGGGGTACATTCCTTGGGTTGTGCAGGTTGGGGGGAAGAGAGAGTTGGTGGATTGAAATTATTGTAGTAGAGCTTGGGTTTGGGTTATTGAATGTCGAGAGTGGACAAATAGGGGGGCATATATCCTTTTGGACTCATATCCTTATCTTGGGGGTGGCATGTTCTTGAGATTTGGAGCAACGATACATATCGCTAGGAGGTTCATCCTTCAAATGTAGTCAGTTGGATTATATTTATAAATCGATAAGTTTCTATTGTGTTTATTATAATTATTCCACCCTGTAAATATTTTATTTGAATGTTGTGTAATTATTGGGCATTTAATAAATGCCTTTATGATTTATAAATGTTGTATATGCATGGTTAAATCAACATGTTGTTGGCTGTGAATTTTATTGGCTTGTTTCCCCTTGATTTTTTGTTATATGTATGGGGCATTTTTAGATTCGCTTTCAGCAGGCTAAGTCGTTTTTCGTAGTAAAAATACTCAACATGGATGTTGGGTATGTTAAATTATAGTATAATAGCATAAGGTTGCAACACTAGCCTTGAAGGCCCTGCTACATGATGACATAAGTTGTTTAGATCAGATCGGTCTTTTGCATGAATTTGTTTTTTCTATGAGACAAAAGATCTTGAGTAAAATTATCTTATGTTCTTTCATATGACAGATAAAGTTGTCACATATAAAGATTTTACAAAGACAAATGAGAAAAAAATACAACTATTGTGTTTGGAGATCCATTGCCTTTGCCTCTTGACCAAGGATTGGGACTCAGTTTCCATAATGAAAGGAACTTTTGGTTTGATAATCTTGGTCTATTACAAAATAGAAGTTTACCCAAAAATTATTGAATGAATTAAAATAATTGATACAAGACAACGTTAGAGGGGAGAAATTGCAGTTTAATGTTGCCATTATAGGCATGGAAACCATGTTCAAGTATTTCCCCATGGCCCTTGTTCTCCAGTGAGTCATCATTTCTCGAATCAGAGCACATAATCGAAAGTTATGCTTCCTGAAGTGAGAGTGCACATGAGTCGTCAACTTAACCCTACAAGGAATCCGAGTTATCGATCTACATTGGGTATTATTTGTTATCCCATATGCATGGGAGAGGATTTATGGCAACAATTTATAAGTAAATGGTATCCATTTTTTATTTCGGTTCTAAGCACAAAGAACTGGGAAACCTTACAGAGCCAATGCATAATGTAACTTTTGGCTATTGTAAACCCATCCCCCCAAGATAAAGTGTGTCACCAGATCAGAGTCATGTGGAAGTTTCATAGTGTTCAAGTGTCGATGGGCTTATTGCTCAGTTCCCTTTGAATCAGTACTGATAGATCATATATGGATTATTTGGTTAGAGGTTACATGTGGTGGAAGGTGGAATGGTAGGTTGGTGCCCTTGCATTGGGTCAGAGTCATTTGGATGGAAGTTGTGTGGGAGTAGCTGGTGGCGCGGTAACCATGTGTCAAGATAGGTGGTAGGTCATTTCAAGATTTATTTCATGAGGTGCCAAATAAGTTATCGGATCGAGATATGGGTTGGAGAGAACAATGTTAAAGGTTTTCAGAGGCTTGTGTCTTGGTGCCTCGATGGGTTAATCCCAAGAATATCAAATACTAGAAGAATGTGAAGAGGTATGAGAGAGCGAAAGAGGCGAGGGCCCACTGGGTTGATACCTTGATGCCCTGATGGCCCGGTATGCCTGGTAGATCATATCGAACAAAGATCAAAAGTAAACTCTGTGAGTTGAATTATGGAAGGTATACCAATTCCTCGGTGGTCCAATATGGTTGGTGTCCCGGTGGGATGGCATCAGGTCAGTGTTGTTTAGATAGAAGATTGTGCAAGGATCTCGTGGGTCGGTGGGATGGTGGATCAGATTGAACCGAGATTGAAAGGAAGTTCTGTGAAGAGAAAGGAAAGTATTTCTCCCAGTGGATGGTGGCTCGATGACTGAATCCATGCCAGTGCCACTGCCATATTAGTGCCATGTCAATAGATTTCCATGTAGGCAAGAATGTTCTATAGTCTAATAAAGAAGTAAGTTTGGAGTTGTTTCCTTATTTTGATCATAACTGGAGAAACTTAAGTTAGATTGGGAAGAAAAAATTGGGTTTTGTCCACATTGAAGAGGTACAAAGCTTCTGAGAGGGACACTGCCCATTTATGCTTGGATTGGTCAGAAATTGCAAAATAGTGGTTTTTAAAAATTTAGGTGTAGGTCATTGGTAGAGTTCTAGTTTAAGCTGAAATTATTGAAGTGCATCCAAAAAGAAGACATTAAAATAATCCATGAAGGAATTGAATAAATTATAAGGGGTTTGGAATGTAGATGCTGAAATAGGGAAAAATCCACTATTCTGGACCACCTTTTGGGGATTTTTTAGATTTTCGAAGGAGGAAAAGTGTCTCAAGATGCAAAAATTGGAAAATTTTATTTACTCTAATTTGTGGATACTCATCAATCTAGACAATTTTGGTTTAGTGAAATTTTTTCAGAAGTGCACAATTTGGGAGATAGCATGTTTGGCTAAAAAATCTACGTCAAGAAAAAATGGGTGAAAAATGACAAAGTTGTCATTTCCATATTGTTGTAGTTTTTGAATGGAACAATAGATTGACAATATAAGAGTTGTTTTGAGTTCTTTGAAATCTTTTTTTTTATCTATGTCTCATACAAAAATTTTCTTGGTTCACGATGGAGTTTCTTCTGTAGTAGATGGAAGGTGACCTTCCAATAAAACTACACCAGTGGAGAAAGTGTAGAAAAAGGTGTAAATTAGCAATATTCAAATGACTATAACTTTCTACTCAAAGCTCATATTTCGGAAATAAAGTAGTCATTGGAAAACTCTTGGATAGGATAATCCATATATCCACCCATAATTATGAATTGAGTAATTGAACTCACAAGGAATCAAAAGGAAGATGAATGTTGACCTTAAAGGGAAATTTTTTTCATATGTTTTCAAAATTGTAAATTTTAGTTTTTAGCTAACAAATGTGGTTGTATGTTGTTGGACAGACAGTTTTGGGATACAATTTTGGTAAAAATATTAAGTATAGAAGAAACATGCAATAGAGGTGTGCATGAGAAAAACGAAGCCTAGGGAGTGTGCAACTAAGGTGCATTCAGAAGTACAACGTGCATTAAGCAAAATAAACCAGAGACAAGTATAAATCAAATAATAAAGCAAAGAATAAAGTAGGAGAAGAAAGTGGATGAAAAGGAAGGATGATAGTTTGACGTGCTAAAGATGGAAGGACATGTAAAAGCAAGAAGAACAAAATAAAAACAACATACAGATGGAAAAGCAAGTAAAGGAAGTCGGACAACTAGTTTACTGGAGTAGTCATGCATTGTAATAGGGTTTTGGGAGGAACCAAGTAGTGTTTTAAGCCCTAAATTATATGTATAAATATATAATGGGTTGGGAGAATAAGGGTTCCTAATGGGTTTTTTCCTGATAAGTGGATTCCTCTGTGGGGTTGTTCTCGAGAAGTATTGTGGAGTCTATTCCAAATTGTCGAGAACACCTGTCTGTAGGAAGGTTGATAGGATAGGTTGAGAAGGGAGAGAATTGATCTATGAATTTGAGAGATTATGAAAAGATACAAATGCTTTTACTGTAAAGAGGCTAGGCTAGGGGAAGATAAATATTAACATGACATGTATTGGTAAGCACAGTGCGCAAGCCTAAAGAAATTACCAAACACATAAAAAGGAAGCCTATCGTTGTGGATGTAGCCCAGAGTTGGGTGAACCATGTTAAATATTGTGTTCATTGTCTTTTGTGTGATTATTTATGGAATCTGTTGGGATGCATGTTAGAGTAGATTTGTCTTATGTGTATTCATGGCTCAACAGTATGACTGTTATAGTAATAATCTTATGAGGTAATCTATAATATAATGGTAATATGAACCTGAGATCCACTAAGTAATAGAATAAGATCAACTATATAATACCACACACAAAACATATAATTAAGAATGAATAGAATAATCGCCTCTCATTCCCTCAATGCTGCAGAATCCTGGTTCCTGTAGTCCCAATAGATACCTTGAGTGAGACTTCATATGCACAAGCAGGTGATGCCAAAAGGGTCGATGTCTAGTGAGTTTTGTTGGTCAAAGATAACTCGAACCTAGGTTCTTACAAATCGTGTGCAGCGCTAACAAATGGTTCTATTGTCGAGAGCCGGATTTTTTGATCAAGGGAGTGTTTTGGAGGCCAAATAAGAAATATATCTCATAATGGTTGGAAAGGAAGGAATGCGAGTTTGTTCGCTAAGAGAAATGAAACCCTCAGATGAGTGACAAGAAATTGATGCAAAGGTATGTGTATAGAGAACTGTCTGAATTTTTCTTTAGCAAATTTCCAATTATTCTGACTGAGTGACTAGAAATATTAGTGGATAATACTAGAAGGTACATAACGACAATGATGAGGAATTGGAATACTGAGTTGGTAATACAATTGAATTCCTTAAGTAACCCAACTACTCGTGCAATTGATTTCTAGTTGGAGAGCATATTAGGAGGACATATTACATAATTTTTTGTAGATTGTACCCAATCATACAGTGTTGCAGAAAGGGACTCTTCCAAAGGTTCACGTTGAAGTTTCATGAAATCATTAGGTACATGGATAAATATGTTGTTGTGTGACAAGTGCATAATGACTATGAAATTTGACTACTAAGGGCGTTCATGGACATAGGGGAACTGGGGGATGAAAAGAGGATAGTTTGAGGAAGAGAGAGGAAGCCATGAAGAAGGAAGGGAGGGAATACATATGCAGAGAGTTGAAGAAGATATACCAGAGGAACAAGAAGAGTTTGGGGGACTACACAGAGGAAGGAGGTACAAGAGGAGAAATATTGGGGTTGGGAAAGGATAGCCATAAAGTGAGCTAGAGGGGAGAGGACCTTAAGGAATAATCCAAATTGTGGAGATACCACGCATAAGAGGAGAGTAAGAGGAGTTTCATTCTAGTCCAATAATAGAAGAATTGTTAAGTTCTACTTAGAATAAGTCCCGTGTCTAATCCATGACCCTATGTGTATCACCACAATCAAAGATAACATTCAAAGACTTATCAAAGTCACTTATAGTTAGAAAGGGAGGATAGAGTAGTAGCAATTAGAGAACTGGAAGTAGTGCACAAAGTCAGAGTCAACCAACATCGCCAAGAGGAGGCACTACATAAAGCAACATGGCAGGGGAAGATAACTCCCTTATACTTCCTGAGTTCGAAGGAGTTGGGTCAGAGGACCCAGAACAACATTCGCTTGTTTGTGAGACAAATTGGGCTGCTAAGAAGGTCCAGGATGAGGCTATGAAGATTGTGCAATTAGTGACAACATTTAGAGGTCGTGCGCTAGTATGGTACATGAAGTTGCAGAGTACCATGCCTCGAGGATAGGCCAGGACATTAACAAAGATAAGACAATCGTTGATGAAATAATTTAAGAAGACAAAGTATGAGTCACAGTACATTACATAATTGAAGGAGATTAAATAGGTACAAATGGAGTCGGTATGGGAATTTGGTCAAAGGTTCAAGGACCTGATGGGAAGGATGAATTTTCATATTGCGGATAAACAAGATAAAGAACGGTTTATTACATGACTTGTACCACGTATTCGCAGGCCATTGATTCAACAGAAGGTTGCATCACAGCCTGAGGTGCTGGAAATTGCAATGAAATTGGAATCATCCGCTATAGGAGACAGTGGAGGGATGGTCCAAGTTCATACGCAGTTGGTTTCTTTAACGATTCAAATGGCATAACTTACAAAAGGAAAGGAAAAATGATAGAAATTCTTGTGTACCAAGTGTAGGACTAAAGGCTATCACAAAGATGAATGTCCAACATTTTCATAGTATTTGGCCACTAGAGTGCCAAATCCATTACCAGAAGGGGGGAATTACGAGATATGTAAGAAATGGGTCCATCGCCCAATTGAGTTTCCATTACTATAGAAGTATTAAAATACATCAAGGAACTTGTTTTGCAACTTTTGCAAGAATGTGGGACATGAAGAGAAGGATTGTCACTCGTTTGACTTGATGAGGGAGCAAACATTATATATGTATAGTATTCAATAGGAGAATATTGTAGAATAAGGGGGTGGTTCACAATATAATAATCAAAGAGGCTTCAATCCAGGGAACAAAGAAATTTTTTTTATAGGTTGAGGTAGAGGAAATTTTGGTAGAGGAGGAGGAGGACCGACAATATGTTATAATTGTAATCAACCAGGACACTTAACCCATGACTTCTTGAATCTGTGTATATTGTGCACATACTATAGAGAAATCTATCATGTGACTGAATATTGTCCTCAACTAGTTGAAAAATGGCATGACAGAAGGAAACCAGAACCAGAATCCAAATCAGAATACGCAGAAAATATCATTTGAAAAAGATAATGAACGACCAAGAATATCATTTGTTACACATGAAGGATCTATAATAGTAACTGATATGATGAATGGGGGGAAGCATACAAATCAATGGGTAAGGAATTCAATAGGTCCTATGCCAACCTTTGATCCTCATCAAGAAAAGAATACACCTAGCATATCCAACTACTTCTAATCCTGGAGATTTTGGTTGAGATAATATCTCAACAATCTCCAACAAATCAAACCAACTATACTATTGTAAGCATTAATTCTAACATCCCCCCTTAACGCTTACATAATCACAAAATTAATATTACAAACAATAATCTCATGTCTATCACAAAGATAATATTACAAACAATAATTACATAGACATGTTTAACATTGCTCTTGTCTGATATGGCTTTCATCAACAACTCTACCCACTCTACAGTGTTTCGGACTATGGTCTTTCTTCTCCACATCTTCGATCTTACCAACTGACCCATTTGAGATACATTTTCCTTCTACCATAATTAAAATATTTATAATACTAGCGCTTCTTAACATGATTTTTTTGGACACCATGCCAATAAAGCAGTCTCGATACTAGACCATCCTATGAAACAACTCCCATCTGATGAAGACATAGCATGATGTGTTCACTATTTATCTAGGAAAGTTGTATGGGTATCGAATGTCATCTAGAAGTCAGTCTTACAAAGTGACCTTTATAACACACAAGGATCTCATACTACAAACAATAGTTGTTTCTCTTGGTTTTTCGAGCACCAAGAACCACAAACCGTAACAAAATGCGGACATAATTACACTAGTGATGTGTTCATGGGTTTAAGAGCTCCAAGAATCGCTAGTGTGAATTATGTTAAACTATTCAATAACTGGTTCTGCACTTGTTACTTTACAAATAAAAAAAAAATGCATTCTCAGTAATTAATATAAATAATACAAACTAATTACTATAGCCTCCTCTGCTTTTGGCTAGTTGGAAAAAACTCTAATCAAGAAGAGCAGAGACGACCATGAAGCCAAGGTAGACAACGTTAATTCTCATTTTCCTAGACTGTAATGTACAACCACCATCTGGTTTCATGACCTCATGGGACAAGACCGGGTATGATCATATTGGATCTTCTCTTTTTAATCCCGCAAACTGACAGTAGGTGGATCCTTCTCACAAACAACAATATTCCAAAATGATGGAAAGGAGACAACAAATAGATTGCTCTGGTTTGGTTTATGTAATCCCTCTCCACATGAATTATGTATGACTGGAAGATGACGAGGCCCTCTCCAATGGAAATGAATACACTCACCCACACACATAAAATAATTAATCTACACACAGAAAATTAATTTCCACATAGACCATACTCACATCTTTACTGGGATCTCCCTTGAGGGAGATAACCCAGAGCACTTAGCTTTGATACCAAGATAAAAAAATAGATTGCACCCAAAACTATATTCGTATTACTATATTTTAAAACAAAAATACATCACACTTATATAGTGCTTATGAGATCCAACTACTTCTAATCCCAGATATTGTGGTTGAAAGAATATCTCAACAATCTCCAACAAATCAAGCCAACTATACTATTATAAGCGTTAATTCTAACATACATATATATAGATAGACAGATAAGTTAGAAGATTGTTTGGAGGACCATGGCCGTGTTGGCTCCACTCTCGCTAGTATAGTCATCATCCTCTTTTGTGCTCATGATATTTTTCTTATGATGAAGACTTCATATGACCTAAGTAAGAAATCAATAACTCTCAAGGACTTATGCTCTAGTATGGGAATGACACTAGAAAACAAAGGTTATGATAATTAAATCCAAAAGGATCACCTGTAAATACGGTACTTTAATATGGTACTTTTGTTTATGAAAACAATAGCTTGTAGGAACATACCTTGGAGGAAGTGACTTCACAGAAGTATCTTGGTATTGGTATCCACCACAATCTCAATTGGAACCATAGTGTTGAAAAAATGATAAATGGAGGGTGGAAATCTTATTATGGCTTTAAATCAATTTTAAATTATCTCACCTTCAGCTTTGGGATAAAAAAAAAAATCCTCTTTCACACTCTTGTCACTCCACTTATCTTATATGGATGTGAAGTATATCTAGAGAATCTTGGAGAAAGATAGAACAAATCCAAACGAATTTTAGAACTTATAATCATAATTAAGAGAAATACACCCTATCATATCCTCCTCATAGAAGCAAGCCTCCCCCCCATTGAGAGAATTTCTACGATTAGATACCTAATCATATTTTCCTACTCTCATGGTAACAATATTGTGTTTGACCTCTTCCCTAGGTGTAAACTATTATAGCTTTAAATTTTGCGACAAATTTTGTTACAAGATCATTAAAAAAAAATGCATGGCATCATTGCACTTCTCATCCAATATATGGCATCACATGTTTTTATTCCATTGACTTGAATTTAATGACCTCACTGAATAGATGCCATGGTTATATAAGATTAAAACTCCAAAGTTAGGTTATCTAAAATTAGAAAAAAAAAATTGCATTTTGTGTTAGTTCTACAATTAAAACTCAAAACTTAGGTAAACCTAAGATTGAAAAACCATATTATGTTATAGTTGGACAATAAGAAGTCCAATTGGTTAACCAATCACATGTTGGGTAGAATAAGCAAAACAGAGCATCAATAAGGAAGATTAAACACACATAAAACCAAGAACAACAATCACACAATTGACACAATGATTTATGTGGAAACCCAATGCGGGAAATGATATTTGGTATTCTTATTATTCAAGGGAGAATTACCATAGCCAATATCAGACATACAATCATCCTCTCCCCACACACACCCTGCTCTCTAGACACATTGCACTCCACATCATATTTCCACCTCTATGTGTATGATTATATATATATAACATCTATCTCTCAGTTACACAAACTGATCATGAATAGATCACATAGTTACATGAATTGTTCATAAATAGATTACACGATTTACAATGAGTGCATGTATGCACATTCCGGATTTAGTTGAAATGCATGTGCATTTGAGCGCATGAGGAAATTCGTTGGCATCTTTCCAACAATCTCCACCTTGACAACAATTTACCTCATATATCATGCCCTTAATTAATTCATCACCTTTTCTACAAGCCAAGATAATCTAAACACCATAATAGCTTCTCTAACAAAACTGGTTTCATAAACATGTCTGCATAATTCACTTTTGTATGGACATTTTCCAGAGCCACTCCACCTTCATCAACAACATGTCTTACAAAATGGTACTTAACATAAATATGCTTCGTCTTACTGTGATAACATGGATTTATAGCCCAATGAATAACACTTTGACTATTTCAAAATACTTTTACCTTGTCCTTAATCCTTCCAAACTCACACAACAAACCCTGTAACCAAATTTCCTCCTTGCATGCATGTGAAGCAACCATATACACTTCCTCAATAGTGGATAAAGAGACTATGTTTTGAAGCTTTGACATCCAACTAATAGGTCCTCCTACAAGAGTAAAGAAATATCTTGAAGTGGATCTCCTTTTTTCCAAGTCACTTGCAAAATATGAATCTACATAACCGCAAACTGAATCTCTGGAACCATCATAGGTGATAGAATAAATTCTTGTGCCTCAAAGATATCGAAGCATCCATTTCATTGCTTCCCAATGCTCTTTTCCTGGATTTTCCATTTATCGACTGACAACACCAACTTCATGTGAAATATCTGGTCTAGTACTCATCATCACATACATCAAACTTCACATTGCATTAGGATATGGTACACGAGACATATAATCCTTTTCTTCGTCATTACTAGGACATAAACCTGAAGAAAGATTGAAATGGGAAGCCAAAGGGATCTGTACATGTTTCACTTTATTCATATCGAATCTCATAAGTCTTTTCTCCGCATACTTTTGCTGTGATAACCATGACATACCATTTTTCCTGTCTCTGTGTATCTCCATGCCTAAGATTTGTTTTGTTTCTCCTAGATCTTTCATATCAAACGCTCTAGCCAACTGAGCCTTTAACCTGTTGATTTTGGCCATGCTTTTGCTTGCCACAAGAACATGGTCAACATATAACACCAAAATAATGAACATTCAATTTTCCAACTTTTTATAGTAAACACAATGATCATATTCACTTCTTGTAAAATTTAGGCTCACCATGAAGGAATCAAACTTCTTGTACCATTGCCTAGAAGACTGTCTCAGGCCATACAATGACTTCTTGAGTTTGTAAACAAACCTCTTATTGTGATCCTAAAAAAACCATTTTTGTTGTTCCATATATATATCCTCATCTAAATCTCCATGTAGAAACGTTGTTTTAACATCTAGCTTATCTAATTCAAGATCAAGTAAAACAACTAGTTCTAACACAATACAAACTAAAACAAGCTTCATAACTAGTGAAAAGATCTCATAAAAATCAATACCTTCCTTTTGAGAATACCATTTTTTTACAAGTCTTGCTTTATACCTTTTGACTTTATCATGAGCACCATTTTTCAGTTTGTAGACCCACTTGCATTCGACAACCTTCCTTTCCTTTGGAAGTTCTATCAGTTCCCATGTTTTGTTCCTCTCTAAGGCATCCATTTCTTCTTTCATAAGTTTCTTCCATTGAGCACTTTCAGATTCCTTAATTGCTTCCTGAAAACAACTATGTTCTCTAGGAATAGAAACCAAAGCCACAAATGAAACATAATCGTCATACCTTGTAGGAGGATTCCTGACCCGTGAATATCTCCTTAGACATGGTTGAGGTATATCCTCATTTTCCTGGATATTTTCTACATCTTCATGTTCTTCTTCTTCTTCTGGAACTTCTTTATGCTCCTCCCTTTTTGAAGATGGTTTAGTTTTCAACTGAATTTGTTGAACTTGCAGTACATGTTCTTGTTCCACTTCAACATCTACCAGTTATGATTTTAAGAGTGAGGAATCATCAAAGACTACATCAATTAAATTCGGCTTACTACAGTAAGATGAAGCATATTTTTGTTAAGTACCCTTTTGTAAGACAGGTTGTTGATGAAGGTGGAGTGACTTTGGAAAAGGTCCATACAAAGGTGAATTCTGCAGACATGTTTACGAAACTAGTTTTGTTAGAGAAGCTACTATGGTGTTTGGCTTCTCTTGGCTTGCAGAAAAAGTGATGAATTAATTAAAGGCATGCTATATTAGGTAAATTGTTGTCAAGGTGGAGATTGTTGGAAACTTGTCAACTTCACATGTGTGATAAAAGTCATTTAAATATTATGAAATTTAATTATTTGTAATCAAAGAAAAACTAATAGATGATGTTATCATATAATACTAGAATACTATAGTCCTAACCTTTTGTAGGAACTAGTAAGAATTAATATGTGAAAAATGTTTTAAATAGATGTTATCATATAATAGTGATAATAAATAAAAGTGTTAATATATATATTAAATTGTTATAGAAAAAAAATAAAATGAGATAGGGTCTCTTGTCCCACAAACAAGGGGGTCTCATACACCAATTTGGTGACCTTAAAAATATATTATTATTATTATTATTATTATATTTAGAGTGTTAAATTATAAATTTATATTTTTAGAAATGATTTTTTTTTTAGGAACATTTGTTTGAAATCAGACAAGAAATTTGAGTAGCTGAATCCATTTATGCATTCAAAGATGGATTTAAAATAATAATAATAATTTCATTTAGATTTGTATAGATTTATGTAGCCAAATTCATGCTAAACACACCATTCCCTAAAACAATTAGACAACACCATAAAAAAAATTATGTTTAAAAAATAATTCATTTTAATATGAAAAAACTAAAATAAAAATAAATATAATGAATCTCCCACTGGAAATCTTGTGAAACATTGGAGGCATCGACGTACAAAGATGAACCCAAAAAGTTAGAGAGAAGACGACTTAGCATATCATTTATTCAGCCCAATGCAAATCATTTAATTAATCGATTGTTTCACATGCACCAGTTCTAATATTTTAAACATGTTTCAATTAAGATTAATTAAACGCTCACATTACAATGTGAATGTTTACATCACCATTTATGATGTGCAATGTCGGCAGTGATCGGAACTTGGAATCAGCGTCAGTGTCAGCTGGTTTGAATCAATAATTTCAAATGTATATCACTTTCTCCTTAACTTCGATGGGTATGTGGTACATGTTTGTTCTAACTCTAAGTGACTTATCAAATTTTTTTTGTTTAAGATGTATACAAAATATTCCATTTTTTTATTATTATTGTTTTGACTAGTTTTTGTTGAAAATTAGATTAGAAATTATTGGTTGAAAATTAGATTAGTAGGTGTTTGTTTTGAAGATACATTACACTCATTTAATTTGATTTGTTTAATATACATTATTAAATTTGATTTATTTAATATACATTGGGTATTTGAAACATTTATTGGATTAAAAAATTTATCTTAATTTCTGATTTACAATAAATTAATAAATTAAAAGGAACGGTTTAAATCTTTTGAAGTTCAAATCTTTTAATTGTTTTTAGGTGTATATCTTTTATATTTTTTTTTATTATATATGTAGTGTTAACTACATGTAGAGCAAAAAATGATTTACACATCTATGTCATAATGTACAACACATCCTCAAAATATTTGTTATTTTCAATTGCTATAAATAAGGTTGTTACTGAAATACTTAAAATGAATATTGAAAGATTTTATTTATGACAGAATATTAAATGTTAGATGTCAATCCCTCCATGTTGAGAATTTAACAAATTACACATCTCCCTCTTATTAATTGTAAAAAATCTTTTTCCACACAATGAAACTTAAATTTGAAACTTTTTCTTTGTGAAATTGAAAAAAAATATTGAAAACTCCACATATAGATGATGGTATAAAATGGCAAAGGGTTTACAGTAAGACCTAAAAATGCCTCATTGGCTAAAAGCTCGTATTCCTTGGACTTAAGAAAACAAGTTAGTAGCTAGAGGCCTAGAGACATCTCGTAGAAGTGGAAGTCTTTCCTCTTAAAAACCATCAGTTGATTATTTCAGATAACATGATTTTGCTTGAATTAAGATGATGAATCAATCTACATGAAAATAGTAACCAGTAATAATTCTTCGCTATTAATTTACAACTAAATTATGATAGATTCTCCCATTCATTATGATAGATTTAGCCATGTCAAAAATAAAATGACAAACAATTAATTCATTGGATTTACCAGCAATGACAATGTAAACACGAAGAGATTTGACATTGGGTGACCATTGAATGACTTTGTTTACTGGAACAAAAGTAAATGTGACAATCCCGTTAATCACGAGGAAATTCCATTGTCGAAAAGAAATTGTAAACGACTAAACGTAAAACACGCCGAGATTCCACCGTACAAAAAGAAATTTCAACGGCCGTGTTTATGATTTCTGGGTATGGCCACCGTCCAAGTTCATTCATGCTTTTATACAAACTTATATGTGAGTATTTAAGGAGGCAATTTATGATAGTGTCATATATCTATCTATGTTGACAATCACGAATGACTAAATGTAAACAGGAATGTGACAATATTGACGAGATCGACAGGTATCTGAATGAATATCAACGTAGAAAAATGTAGGACTAGTCTTAACATTATAAATTTTTTATAAGTAAATGATATGAGTCAAGTACATGTTGAGCATCGAAATAATTATATATCTTCATACTGCACTATAAATATAATTTTTTAAATCTAATACATTTTTAGTAATAAATAATAAATTTAATAGAAAAAAAATTCAAATATAATAATATGTTCATACTAAAATTAAATATTAAACGCCTCGTAACACAATGAAGCTTAAATCTTGCAGTTTTTTGGTTATAAAATTTAAATTTTTAATTTCAATATAAAATAAAAAAAATTCACATCCAATATAAAATGACAATGGTTCTATAAAATGACAAAAGGTTAATTCATTGGATTTACGAGCAATGACAATGTAAACACGAAGATCTTTGATATTGAGTTACCATGTAATGACTTTGTTTACTGGAAAAAGTAAATACAAAAACAACACTTGATTTTAATTACATTATAAATTTGAGCATCAAAAGATTATGGAGCAAAGTAAATTGTTTATTTGTCTATAAAATATTTAGATATTTAGAATTTGCAATCTAAATAAATAAGGTTGTACTTTAAACTTTTTATATTTTGGTTTTTTTTAGATATTTTTAATAGATGTTTGTTCTTAATCTGATTAGAAATTGTTGTATTTACATTTTTGAGTAATTAATTATTGTATTTGCGGATTTGAGTGGTAAATTTTCTGTAATCCTAATATTCCAATAACAACACGATGAATGTATTAAATATAATTTAAACAACAAAAAAATGTGATTTCATACAAATTTTTATTCTCTAATTCAAAAAAACAAAATAAAACAATTAAACAAAATCATAAATAACATAACAACTCAATTCCAATCAAATAATATCCAACCTGATAAACAACATTAAATACTACTTACTAGCACAGCGACTAACTCGCAGCTGAAAACGTCAAAAGATATCGACTGCTAATTAGCGAGCTGACGTTCTTACACAAAGAATGCCGAAAGGTATCGGCTGCTAATTAGTGGGCTGGCGTTCTTACATGAAGAATGCTGCGATTGTATTGTGCATCTCGATGTGAAACCCGAGAACATTACACGAAGAATGCTGCGATTGTATTGTGCATCTCGATGTGAAACCCGAGAACATTCTCCTCGACGACAAGTTCAATGCCAAGTTATCAGACTTCAGGCTCTCGAAGTTCATGACCGGAATGGCAGAGCCTAGTTCTGACTGGAATGAGAGGCACGTTGGGTTACCTGAAACGCTCATATAATGGGTGGGTTGGCCATTGAATATCGTGGCAATTATATGGTGCTACAGTAATTTCTTAATATGATTAGGTAAATGTTAAAAAGTAAACAGGTTAACGGATGCATTCAAAAATACAAGAAAGTTATGAAGAGTAAATCACACTCATTGATTTGGGAGGACCACTAAGAATATGCCAGCATCTTCAATTGTTAACCATCGGATTAGAATTTTAGATTAAAAGGTCATTAATTGTGCCAATAGATATTCACCTTTGGGCGTAATTAATTATAAAATGTCAAATCTCAATTAAATATTGACAGCCGTCAATTCCATCGTTTGTAAAGTAATTGTAAGCAATTTAGGATTTCTATCTTTGTGCCGACACTATTGACGAGATAGATCGGTATTGGAATTTGGAATACATATCGAGGTAGGAAAATGAATTTCGTGGAACCATGTGTTCGCATCTATGCTTATGTGGACTATAGCCGTCAGCGCATTCAATGGAAGTGGTATTGCATGTCGAGTTTCGTGCAGAAAGAGAACGCCAGCCGGATACTGGCGCAGGCAGTGCCCGCCTTTCGGTGCCGGTTCGTGAGTCTGCCCGGGCAAGGCTGTCGCCCTCCGGAGTCCGGGGCCTTTTGGCATGTTCGCGTCTCGAACGTCCGATCAGATCATGAATTATACTGGATAATGTCATTGACAAATGACTTCTTACCATCCGTATTGTTAGAATTTGAAATGTGGGTTTCTGTTCTCCAAAAAGTCTAAAATTACTTTCCGTATTGTTAGAATTTGAAATGGGAGTAGGTTAACCGAGGTTCTCTGTTTATATTCAATATCTGTCAATGAAGGTGCTTCACGCGTAGTGGCTAGTTGGATTCAAAAACCAACTCCCGTAGTTCAATCCAATCTGCCTGCTCGAAATGCTAACTTACCCCTGACTTGGACGGGAGTCGGTAGAGCAAGAAATGAAGTGGTGGGCGAATGAAATCCACAAGAAAATTCTGGCGAGTATTGTAGTATGTTCATCTGAATCGTGACCCTGGTGAAATTTTTTCTCATGGGTTTTGATTTTTAATTTTACCATTTATCACCGTTATTTCATCACCCAAATCAAGTTTTTTTTTATATTGATTATCCTTCCTTCCTTTAGTGATGTCCATGAGGTTGCTTTCGACTTAAATGCATATTTCATACATTCATAATCCGTTTGCACTTTTGTATTGCAGTCAACAGGTTCCTTCTTCTATGACAAGAGCATCACTCTAGGAAACTTGATGGGTCTTAAATCTGATGTTCGGGTATCTCCAAGAGTTGTTGTTCATAGGCCAGAAATTCCCTCCAGAGAATCTGAGGTGCCGAGGAGTAGGCATAATACAAAGCCTAAGAAACCCAAGATCTGGTGGAGATCATGCAGAGATTTTGATGACTATGACTGCCACAAAAACATCAACCCTTTGCTTGAGCAGTTCCTAGAAGAGGAAAGAAGAACAACTGGCTCAAATAGAGGAGAAGAAATGTACATTAATATCATGTATGATGAGTTTACGGCTGGCCATGATTTTGCACCTATAAATTTACTTTTCTCTGAGGGTCGAATCCTTCCTCCTCACTCTGTCCATTCTAGACAAGAACCATCCAACGTTGACATGGTTCAGGCTGAATCTAACCATTCTTGGTTAACTGAATACTTCTCTAGAGAGACTGTTTCAAGAAGGAGCTCGGTTAGAGAATCTAATGATCTTGGAAATCAATCAGTGAGATCAAGGCTACCTACATTATTTTCTTCATTTGTGGTGGAAGAGCATAGAGGCCTATTTCGAAATCTGTATTGTTGTATGAGTCATGGGAGAGATTCGTTTCCTACATAATGTCATGTGAATAAAAATGGGAAACTGGAGGAGTTCGTAAGAGCTGTCTACATTTTCATAAGATGATCAACTCTAAGTTATTCAAATGTTCTCTAATATTATAATCACCTCATATGAGACAGTGTATTAGTTGCAGTTTCACATTGGAAGTACGTGTATTAACATCATGTCAATTATTTGTTGGATAGTATTAGAGATTGAATAATTTGGTTTGAAGTTCACAATTATTGTTTTGCTTAGAGTCACAATAATTTTGAACAAATAGATGGAGAAATAAAAATCTAGCTCATATGAAATAGTGTATTAGTTTCTCTTTCACATTGGAAGTTGGTATATTGTGCATTGTTTGTTGGACAATATTAGAAATTGATTAAATTATTTTGAAGGTCACAATTATTGTTTTGCTTCCGGTCACAATAATTTTGCACAAATAGATGGAGAAATACAAATTTTCTATTAGCATTATTATTGTGGTTGTAATCATAGAAAATTGTTATTGGGGAGGAGTTGTTTTGTCTGGTTATTTCCTCTTGATCTTGCATATATAGTTAAATATAGTCATGGCATGTCATTAATCAGCGTGTTGCTTTGCCTAGAAAGCACTCTTTATGCTAGTTATATGAGAGTAATTGATTTTAAGCTACTAGTCTTAAGCCAGACGTATGAAATCAAGGTGGTTGTCAAAAGACATTGCAAAACTCTCTATATGTAATAGAAATAATTTGGTATGAATATAATTGTACTTGTATTTCATAGGCATTATATTTGATAAATTATGGTCTTTAATTCGATAAAGACATAATCATATACAAGAAGTCATAGACATAGCAGATATTTGAAAGAAAACATTGTCCTATACTTTGCAACTATTGGTGATTAACATGGAATGGTGAAATTTTAAATAGAATGCCAAAAAATCAATTAGACACTTAATCAAATGAACTAGCAAGAAGCTTTGCCAATTAAAGCCTTGTTTAGGAAGTACTAATCCAAAGGCTAAAACCAGATGGTAGATAATCACAAAATGGAAAAAACAATATGATATCCTAAATTCAATAACATATCTGAAAGGTGTATGTATTCCTGAACAAACTATACTCTCATTTAGGTGTAGTATATGGTTCCATGAACATCACCTTTACTTGTCTTCTTACCATGTTATATGTGTACCAATGTAATGCCCATTTTGTATATGAGTTGCCATGTCAACATTGCACATCAACATTTGAAACATCTTAATTAGTTGAATAGAGATAATGCATTCATTCTTTGATGGCCTAAGCTATGCATAGAGTTTGCATGAACTAGAATTAATTAGGATACATTTTTTCAAATAATAAAGTACTAAAAATATTGTTTACATTTATTTTGGAATTGTCTAATTGTTCTATTTTTGAGACCTATTTTGATCCTATATTGACTTTTTTTTATTTGCGATTTCAGTGATTTTGGTTTGACATTTTTTTAGTTGTGATTTCACTCATTTTGGTGGTATATGAATCCAAAAAGTAAAACATTTAGATTACATTTTTTTTTTTAGTACAATCATTTGCAGTGTCCTATGAGAGGTTTTCTTTTTATAATTTAGTTTATTTTAGGCTTGATTCCTTTATACTTCAATATCTATTTTTTCTTTAGTCTTCAATTTTGTACAACAAATATGTATGATATTGTAAACCAATGTGACATCTCCTTTTGGAAAACCTTCATTGTGTGTTATATCTCTATGAGGTAATTGGTTATGTGATATAATCATAATCCTCTCCAAGGGAGAGAACTAGTCCCCCTTGAGTGTTTGAACACA
>ML803015.1:144410-155908 GCA_009831015.1 Picea engelmannii
TACCTCAAACACCTGCAAGTGTTGTTAGAAGATCTACCAGGTTAAGTATACCCCTTGAACGATACTCTCCTTCATTGTATTATTTATTGTTGACTGATTCTGGTGAACCAGAATGTTATGAAGAGGCAATGCAGGTAGACACCTAAAGGAAGTGGGAGCAAGGCATGAAAGAGGAAATGGATTCCTTGGAAAATAACCAAACTTGGAGCTTGGTTCAGTTTCCTGTGGGAAAAAGAGAATTGAAGAATAAATGGGTTTACAAGTTGAAGGAAGAAGATGGAGGAGAAAAGCGGTACACGGCTAGACTTGTTGTAAAGGTGTTTGCACAAAAGAAAGGTATAGATTTTGATGAAATATTTTTTCCTATTGTTAAAATGACTTCAATTAGGAGTATTTTAAGTCTTGTGGCAGTAGAAGATTTGCATCTTGAATAGTTAGATGTAAAAACATCTTTTCTCCATGGGCATTTGGAGGAAGAGATTTAAATGCAGCAACCACAGGGGTATGAGGTCAAAGGGAAGGAGAATTTGGTATGCAGGTTGAAGAAGAGATTCTATGGGCTAAAGAAATCTCCAAGGCAGTGGTATTTGAAGTTTGATAGGTTTATGACAGAACAAGGTTATAATAGATGTCATTCTGATCACTGTGTTTATTTTAAAAGGCTAGAAAATGGAAGCTATATTATCTTTCTATTGTATGTAGATGACATACTTGTTGCAGGGTCTGATATGTAGGATATAAATATGCTCAAGAAGAAATTATCCAAATCATTTACGATGAAGGATTTGGGTGCTGCAAAGAAAATGCTTGGCATGAAAATAACAAGAAACAAGAAAAATCGAAAATTGACATTATCTCAGGGTGAGTACACAGAGAAGGTGTTGGAGAGGTTTAGACTACAAAATGCAAAACCAGTTAGTACACCTTTGGCCAACCATTTCAAATTAACTAAGGAAATGTGTCCCAAGACACAGGAGGAGATAGAATACATGTCCAGGGTCCCTTATTCATCAACAGTTGGCAGCTTGATGTATGCAATGGTTTGCACAAGACCAGATATTGCACATGTAGTGGGAGTTGTGGGAAGGTATATGAACAATCCAGGTAAAGAACATTGGGAGGCATTAAAGTGGATTCTCAGGTATTTGAGAGGTACTACTACTCATGCATTATGTTTTGGAGGTTCATACACTTTTCTATAGGGATATGTTGACTTAGATATGGTAGGTGATAAAGACAGCAGGAGGAGCACCACAAGGTATGTTTTTACTATAGGTGGAATAACAGTAAGTTGGATTTCGAAACTGCAAAAGGTTGTTGCACTTTCAACAATAGAGGTAGAGTATGTTGCTGCTACTGAGGCTAGTAAAAAGATGATTTGGTTACAAAGGTTTATGGAGGAATTGGGAAAGAAGAAGGAGAATAGCAGGTTGTATTGCGACAGTGAGAGTGCAATTCATCTTGCAAAGAATTCGGCCTTCCATTCGAAGACTAAGCATATACAATTGAGGTACCACTTCATACGATCTACCTTGGAAGATGGACATTTGAAATTGGAAAAGATACACACTAGCCAAAATCCTGCAGATATATTAACAAAGGGAGTAACCAGAGAGAAACTGAGTTCCTGCTCAGTTTCAGTTGGTCTTCAAGAATGAAGATGAAGATGAGAAATTTTCCAGGTCCAAGAAGGTTCAGAGTCCAGCATATAAAACCGTGGTGGAGTTGTTGAGATCAGTCTCCAAGTGGGAGATTGTTGGTTGTGGAGCCTAATTATCTTCCTAGCTCAGAGGTCTTGTGTTTTTCAGCCGTGTTTATACCCCATGAAGACTTTACACCCCAGAAGTATGTACACTCTTCCAAGTGGGGGAGTACAGAGGGGGGGTGCCCCCTCTATGGGTTTCGGGGGGGCTATCCCCTCAACTAGGGGGTTCGGGGGTGAAGCCCACGAAGCAAAATTTGCCTTGTAAAAGTATATTGTAATTTCATTATAAGTCTAGACCGTTCATTATAAGGTCACAGATCTAACCGTAGAAATTATGTTAGGATTTTTTCCCTAGAAGGCTACCCTCTTTTATGAGGGAAATGTATTATGGCTAGGGATGATGGTGAGTATTGCATTATGAGAGAGGAGACCATGAGAGAAAGAAGAGGAAGTTACAAAGGGTTTTTCTATAGGTTGTATCCCTTCATTTGTTGGATAATAATAAAGGAAGGACCTGGCAATTTCTCTGGTGGACGTAGCCTACACTGGGTCAACCACATAAATCTGTCTCTCTCTTGTATTGTGTATCTTCTGTGTTTTGTTTCCGCATTTGTTTTATTTTATTGCTCCGCGGTCTTGTTTTTCTAACAATCCATTCTCTTAGAACACTTTCACTTTCAGTCATGCAATAAATTGGTCTTAAAGAAGCAATGGTATGATTCATTTGAACTATTGGACTCTTTATTAGCGTGAGGAAAGTCCCGATAACATTTTTCCCACATATCTAATAAGAAAAATATAGCCAATCATTAATATGTTAAGTCAATATGACATGTAATTATAACTAAATTAAAATGATTTATATATGTTGGGGAAAGTAATATAAGACAACATAATAAGTAACTTATATATCTTATCCCCTTCCAACCAATGTTTTTTGAAGTAGTCCAAAAACTTAACTTCACCAACAAATTTTTGAAAGAATGTTTGCATTGCCTCACTAATGGCCTCACGATCACGACAACAATGCATTATCTCACCTAGACTATTAGATAATTCCCTGGATCTTTCAACGAAAGATGTCAATTGAAATGCATTTTTTGGCCAAGAACAATGAACATGCCAACTACAAAGGAGGACGCGACAACCCAAAATTTTCCTACAAGAAAAATGATGTAGTTATTGTGTTAATTGAACATGATTAACATTTAGCAACTAAATATATTCATCATTAAATGTAATAACAACAAAAATATAGGTGTATAGGTGTTAATGAAAATTCATACATTCATAACGTGTAGAATATTTGTCTCACCTCAATGCTTTAATTTTTTTTAATGCATCATCTGTCATGAAAACATTCAGTTTCCTATTTGGGCATCTTTTCCTACATTCATCTAGGAGTGGTCTAAGCCACTAGGCTATATCTGATGTTCTATTGCATGAACACACTGCCCATGCAATAAGAACACCACTATATTGAGAATCGAAGACAAGAATTGTGTATAATTGGTACTACACAAACCAATACAATAATCATCTTCTCAATTTTAGAGTACTAATTATATTGAATGAAACATTGAACTCAATAGAAACATTAAAAAAAATAATGAAACTCACCCTATATTTGTTTGTGCTAAATGTAGAATCCAAAACCAACATGTTGTTGTCAGAACACTTGACCATCATTTCAAGAATCCATTATGTTTGGATGCCAATTATGAATGGTACAGCCTCCCCTTTTGATCGCTGGTAGAAAAAAAGAGGATGTTTTCTCTTTTTGATACCACTTGTTAACACTCAAAGAATCCTTGGGATATAATTTATACTTATCTTTCAAATGGCAGTTGAATATATTGGAGACATATTTTCTACATAAATTAAGGTATCTAACACCCATCATGGAACCAAATAACCCATCAATGATATGTCGTTAAAATATTGTATCAATTGGAACACCAAGTCCACATAGTGTCTTTATCATAGATTGGATCTCCATTGGAAGATGAGGGATGCTTAAGGAATTTGGATCGCCAGATCTATCATATTTTCCATGGCATGGCCAACCATTGCAATCCTCATGTAGGTACTCATTATAGGTGATAATTGCAACCCTTGGCATATCATTCACTTCCTTCACTATAAATTTGAATTGCCATCCTCGTTTTTGGATAAAATTTTGCTTTCTTAATGGTGGTTGTGGATGTCCTCTAAGATCATTTGGGCCATAACAACATTGGAACCTAAAAAATAGCCAACATTCAAAGAAAAATAATTACATGTAATAGTAATACAAATAATAATTTTTGGAACTTAACAATACATATTGAAAGAACATATAAAGTGGATTAAGAGATCATGATAAATACTGACAATTCATAGTTCAAGGATGTTGGACTCATCATAGAAGATTCACTAGCACCAAATCACCTCCTATGCGATCTTCGTACAAATGTACATGGTGCATCCGGGTTGTTTTTCTCTCCCATAATGAATTCTTCCAACCTATTGTATGGTATCAAAGCAATGCGATAAATAGTTCAATCTTGTTGGCAAAGGGACAGACCCAGGGTTCAATGCTAAAAATGCACCAACAAAACCCTAACTACAGGCCCTTTTGGCAACACCTGCAAAGCATGCAAAGTCTCACTCAAGGTAGAAGAAGGGGGGGTTACAAGACTCACGTGTCTGTAACCAAGATGGGACACATATCTATGCTAATAACACTTCGCAAAGTATTATAGCAACACTTCGAAGTCGATATGCATTAGTTCCTTAGCTTCATTAACATCGTAGAAAAAACCCTAAGATAGATCAACGCAGTAGCAATAAAGATTAAGTACTTCGATCATTTAGCACATAGCATTGAGTTAGGTCTAACATTCATTCATCTTTAATACAACTAAATTACTAAGCATCAACAGATCTATCTAACATACATAATAAGAAAAGCCCCGAGCAGATTCATAACATAACCAAACAAAGAACAAAGCAAACCAAAGACACAAGATATACGTGGTTCACCCCAGCATGGGGCTACGTCCACCAACTGCTTCATATTCTTTCTTATTCTTCAATCTCTTACATTCAGTTTCTCCTATGCACTAAGCCACATAGTCGAGATTTGCACCAGATAGGAGATCTGCGCACTGAGCGCCAGATCCTCCTTCACAAAACTAGGTCAAGGCACATAACCATCTTCTCTATTGAGCAGAGAGCCTTACATACACATTATGTTGCACAAAGCAACTCAAAACTACTTGCACTTAGCCTCTTTTTCCACTATCTATTTACTCATTTCTACATTACATTCTTACTTATTTATACTTTTACAATAAGGCCTAATCATGGGTAAACCCCATGGGCCGACATCCCATAACCCATTATAAAAACCCTAGGGACCCCTTACTGGGTCCACATAGCCCACAAGATTGGTGAGATCTGCGATCTCATCTCCGCCTGGGTGCTCCTTCCATGATCTCTGTGTCGAAGTCCAAAAAGTGGTCAAACCTTACCAAGGTTTCATCAAAACTTGGTCGAGGGCCAACAAGCCCCCAACACTCACTTGTGACTCATCCTGAGTCACTCAGGTCTGGGAAACGCTGCTTCAAAGGCCTCAAGCTTAGCTCAAGTGGCCTCGAATTACTTCTTCGCTTGAGCCTCCTACTCAACGAGTTCTTGCATCATCTTCTCTGTAACAGACCCTTCCAAGTGGTATTCCACTGTTGAAACTACTTGGTCCACTTGTGAGCCTTGTCCTTCAATTTCTTCGAATACCTTGTAGGCTTCATTTTGCATAGGTTGTAGCTTATGCACAACTTCCATTACTTTTCCCTGGATGGTAGTAATCTGCTACTACACTATTCGTTGTTCCCGAGACCTCTTCATTCTTTCAACTGCGGTGAGTAGCTTCATTTGTGCCTGTATTGACAATGCCTACTATTGCGCCTCATGTAACTCTGCTTCCAGTTTCCTTAGCTCTGGATATTCTGTGAGGTGTTCATAAGTCTATGCGCTTCTATCACTTAGCTGATTGTATTCTGAGGCGAGGGATCTGATCCTTCCTATTGCATTCTTAATGGCTTCCTCCCTCTAGTTGTGCACCTCCTGTGGAGTGCTCGATACTGCTTTTATCTCCAACTCTGTTATCCTCACTTGAAGTTGTTGTATGTCTGAGCGAGCTTCACTACTTGAGCCTCAACCGACTCCTATTCCTCCTGTGCCAAGCCTGGCACAGAGCGACATGCTTTATTCACCGCTTATTTGACCGAAGCCTGTTCTACGAGCAACTGCTCCTTTTCTCTCTGAATCTCTGATTTTTCCTCCTGGATCATCGCCTAAAACTCTTCTTTCTAATTTTCATAGGCGGTTACACAGTACCGCGCTACTCGTAATTTCTCTAATACTTCCTCTTTCTCTTGTTTCAAGGCTTCTGTAGCCTTCTCCTTTTCTTCCTTGATTTTATGAATTCGAGCCTCTATTGCATATGCAAGTCTTCTTAATTGGGCTGATTCATCCCCCAATTATGAAATCTGTGACGATGGGGGCACAGTAGGTATTGCGTGAATGGATTGTGGTATCTCCTCCAGTTCCTTCTCGATCCTTCCATGCATATCCTCTTGCTTTGATCCATATCTCTACAAGATTTCCTCGAAAGCATACTCCATCACTCCGTGGACCAAACTAATATCGTCCTCCGTGAGCATGGCCTCTAACTCGAGATTACTGGCACATGTATTCTTTCTTGCTGAATGTTTATGCGGAGAAACCTTTCTCTTCTACGATGTTACTGTTTCAACAAGGGGATCTTGAGGCAGTGTAGCTTCACCTTCTCCTTGCTTTTCTCCTTCATCCCCTCCTCCTTGTCCATTTTCTTCATCTCCTCCTCCTAGCGATCCAGATCCATTTTCTTCAGAGGCGTTGTCCTCCTCATCAGCCTCTATATTTTGGCCTTCCTCCTTTTTCTTCTTCTTCTTTGTACCACTAGATTGTCCGACATGGTCGACCCGGGTGACTAGGGGGCTTCCTATGATGTCAGTGTCAGAGAGTTCTGCATCAACAATAGGTACAATGAACTCCTTCGACCACTCATTCATGATCTTTTCCTTGTCTTCATATGTCAGTTTGTAATATGATTGTAACTCTTCCTTGTTCTCATCTTTGCGCGCAGTGATATAGATGAAATGTCGATCTGCGTGGAACTTAGCTATTGGCCTATAATGGTGCAAGGTGCATGGTGTCATGCACAAAAATTCTTCAATGGAAACCTTTAGTTGCTTATAATACGCATGAAACACATCGTTTCACTGCCATTGCTTTGGAATGTCATTGGTGTACCACAAGGTAGCAAACCTAGCAGCCAACGAATCCGATGGTTCAATCTCCGGAAAGGTGGCTCCTTCGAGCATTTTCGAAGTGACAAATGCAATCAACACGATCAACCAGCTAAAGTGGAATTTGTATCCCTAATCCTGAGCTTCATGGTATTCTTTCTCGAGTTCATTGACGAGGTAACTCACCCAATTCATCTACATGCCCTCCACACATTTTCCTATGAGGTCCACCATGAACTTGGTGACCTGTGTGGGGAAATTATTTCTTATGATCTTGCCAGCTATGAGTTGGAAAGCGAGGTGCACTGTGCCATCCAGGATAGAGGCTACCTTGTAGCCTCTCTTTTCCTTTTCGACTTATTTGTAAGCCTCCTTAATGCGTTGTGCTAGGGAGCAGTCTGAGGCCTTCCCTAGATAAAAATGTTGAGGGTCGAGTCCCTTCATTCTTAATCTTGTAATCAAGTGGATTAGCGTCAGATCTGCATTAATCCTTCGGTCGAGCCACAGGTATCCTCCATGGTAGCATGACAAGAGGAGTCTAACGTAAGCGTTAACCTCCTGGTGATGACCAAAATGGGGAATCTTCATCACATTTAGCACAGTGGACTGTGTTACTCCTGAATCCATGGATGGGAGACCAGGTGTGACTTCTTCCCAGTTGTCTTTGTCAGGTATTTGTGGAGTGCGAGCATAGAATAGTTTTTTCTATCCCCTAGGTTGAAGTCAATGTTTTTCATTAATGGGATCTGTCCTAACTACCTTCCAACTACATGTATTCCTTTCAGAATGTACACAGTGATCAAAGTGTACTCATAGTCTCATGGGATGTTGTCATGATTAACCACACCAACCAAAGGTGGAATGTAT
Organism: Picea engelmannii; assembly: GCA_009831015.1. Classification (NCBI taxonomy): domain Eukaryota; kingdom Viridiplantae; phylum Streptophyta; class Pinopsida; order Pinales; family Pinaceae; genus Picea; species Picea engelmannii. The sequence continues at coordinate 152,316 of ML803015.1, forward strand.
TATGGTAATATCGACGTGATCTGCTTCACATTAGCCAGATCACTGCGATGCTTATTTCACTGCTCAGTCAAGGGATTGACACGGCCAGAACATCGTCCAGTCAAAGGGGAATCCTGCAGTCCCCTAGTCGACGATACATGTACTCCTTCAGATAATGGTTTATCAACCATCATCTCCTTGAATATCTCCTCGACATACTTCTCTAATTCAGTAGGTTAGCCCGACAGTCTCACTGTTAAATAGACAGGTCGGGGTAGGAGAAAAGATATGTAGAAAAATGGACAACGACATCTAGTTTTTGATCACACATCTTGACACACAATGAATTCCCTATTAGCTCAGTTAATCACGGGTGGTAAAAAGTGGTCCCGACACAGTGTCTGACGGGTTAAACAAGAAGGGTCTCATAAAAAATTCTTCCAATGGGTAAGAATTCTTTCATCAATGTGAATTTGTTTATTATGGCGCGGTCTCAACATCCCAAAAGCGCTCCATCCTCCCATAAATGCATTTTCTAGACATTTCGGAGCATTTTTCTAATGAGAGGGGTGCCTCCAACGATCATATAGCTTCTCCAGGGCAAAGTCCCATTCTGCACGGTCCTGTTATTCCGGCGAGGTTCAAATGTTGTGAACCTGCCTCCTGTGAGGTTCCAATCCGTGAAGTATTCCATCTGTTCTCTGTAGTTTCCTACAGCTTTTCTAACTTGGCTTTCTTTTTATTGATCTTCCTTGCCTTCTTCCCTATAATACGAGTCTCTCTAATAGTTTATGGAATCCTCTTTCCATTCTTATTCTTATCTTCTCCTAGTGTGGTGACTTTTCATTGTTGATGTGTTCTCAAAGGGTTCGAAGTTCATATCCCTTCTCTTATTAATTCTAGGGTGGGTATTCTTCTTTCTTGCATGGATAGGTCCTTCAAACCTTATTGCATTCTTTCAACCTTGACATCTAATTCTCTTGCCTTCTGTTGCTTCGACTTATCTTCTCGTTCTTCTATTAGTCGATCTATTTTCCTAGCTATGAAATCCCTTAGTTCTTGCTTTTTATTTTTTGTAGCTTCTTCCTCTGCTTTCCTTATGATCTGATCCTTCTCAATCCAAGTCTTTCCTAACAAAAGTGTGAAAGGGGCATTATTCTCAACAAACTTAATGACTTCAAATTCCTTTCCAATTGATGTTCTATGAATAATAATAGGTACATTAGTAACTCTTCCACATAAGGTTATCATTTTTCCCTTAAATAAGCCTATCCTTCCCAATGAATGTACCATAGTAGGATTTCCCAAAGTTTCCCAAGTTCCTTATGTCATAATATTCACTTGTGTTTCTTCATCCAAGACACATTCTATGTCGAAGTCTTCTATTCTTGTACTTATGTGATGTTTTACCTTCATGATCTCTGGTAAGCTGACATCTTTGTGATAATTCATTGTTTCTCTCAACTGTGATAGCACAGTCCGAGCTTTCTCTGATTCTTTCTCTTTATGATTCTCTAACATTCTCTTAGTCTCTTGAATTCCTTCATAGTTTTCTTTTCTCATGTTCATTCGTTCAACTTCAACAATCATCCTTGGACAATCGTCAACCTCATGACCAACAATTTTACAACAAAGACAAATAGGACCTGTACCAGGGGATTCCTTAGCAAGATGCCCTGGTCTTATGCAGTTATAACATAGTGTCAATCCTCTCTTTCTCTTGTATGTTTCCCAACCTCTCCTGTATTGTGCACTAGGATCACAGTGCTGGACCTGTAATCTACAAAAATTCTTTATAGGTTCCTGCATCCACTTATTAGTCCAAAAATTATTTCTATGCATAGGAATAACATATCTTTCTTCATTTCTATTAACTTTACTTAGATCAACTCTCTCTTCCAACTACACCCTATCTTTCAAACTAGGACAAAATCTATTAAGCATACTTAAATTCATGATTTCAAAACAAAAATTTCTACTTATCTTACTCTTATACAAAGCATAGAGATTTACCTCTTTTCTTCAGATCAAGTTTCTTTCTTAGCACAAAGCTTCTCTTTTTGTTACTTCAACTCCCAACAATCACATTTTCAAGTCCCGACAACAGAACCATTTTTTGGCATAGGGGCAGACCCAGGGTTCAACGCTAACAACACACCAACAAAACCCTAACTACCAGACCTTTCGGCAACACTTGTGAAGCATGCAAAGTCTCACCCAAGGTAGAGGCAGGGGGGGTTACAAGAATCGGGTGTCTGTAACGAAGTTGGGACATAGATATGTGATAATAACACTTCGCAGAGTATTCTAGCAACACTTAGAAGGTGATATGCATTAGTTCCTTAGCTTCATTAACACCGCAGAACAAACCCTAAGATATATCGACGCAGTAGAAATAAAGATTAAGCACTTCAATCATTTATCATATAGCACTGAGTAAGGTCTAACATTCATTCATCCTTAATACAACTAAAGCACTAAGCATCAACATATATATATATATATATATATAACATACATAATAAGCAAAGCACTGAGCAGATTCATAACATAACCAACAAAGCACAAAGCAAACCAAAGACACAAGATATACATGGTTCACCCTAGCATGGGGCTACATCCACCAACTGCTTCGTCTTTATTATTCTTCAATATCTTACATTCAGTTGCTCCTATGCACTAAGACATAGAGCTGAGCTTCACACTAGACAGGAGAACTGCACACTGAGCACCAGATCCTCCTTCCCAAAACCAGGTCAAGGCACAGAGCCAACTTATTTTTTGAGCACAAAGCCTTACATACACATTCTGTTGCACAAAGAAACTCATAACTACTTGCACTTAGCTTCTTTTTCCACTATCTATTGACTCCTTTCTACATTGCATTCTTAATTATTTATACTTTTACAATAAGGCCCAATCATGGGTAAACCCCATGGGCCGACATCCCATAACCCATTACAAAAACCCTAGGGACCCCTTACTGGGTCCACATAGCCCACAATATCGGTGAGATCTGCAATTTCACTGATGCCTAGGCGCTCCTTCCTCGATCTCTGTGTCAAAGTCCAAAAAGTGGTCAAACTTGACCAAGGTTTCCTCAAAACTTGGTCCAGGGCCAACACATCTCCATGGTCTATATCACTCCAAACAAGGTCTTGGCTTGAAAATATATTCTTGTATGATAAAATTTGAACATGGACGTTCTTGATATGTGAATGTTTTGTCTTGCAAACCATTATGCCAATTATTGCAATATGTCCCTGTAATTCGAGCAAATGGTAAATGTAAATCAAACAAAGTTAAATGAAAATATATATTTTTTAAATTAAAAAAAGTCTAGTAATATTGGAGGCACTCTCCATCATGATCATGATTGACATTGACACATACAGATGTTACTAACACTAATAACTTGAAACTTAGTCAATTATAAGTTCAATGGTTAAAAAACAATGTAATCAAGACTTAAAATTTACTTTTCAAATTTAATCTTGTATCTTAAATAAACCAATTCTATTGCATGACCAATATAGATTCCCAATTGATAGTGTAAATATCAAATTGATATTTTCACTCAAATGAAGGAAGGATAATCAATATAAAAAAAAAAA
>ML803016.1:25530-37348 GCA_009831015.1 Picea engelmannii
CTTGGTTTTATTCTTGAGAATAACATACTCCATTTTTGTTACCTGAATCCCTTTGTGTGGTAATAACCTTATCTAATATTTTAGAGCTATTTCCATATCTTGTTTCAATAAGCTTTGCATCAAGTTCTTTTCTTAGGTGAACTAATTTTGCCTCCATTCTTTCACAGGTTATTTGTTTCTCTTTAAGAGACTTTTCTAGACTTTCTTCCATCCTATTTGCTTCTAGGATTTGGTTTTTCAGGTTGCTCATGAGTTTCTCCATCTCTTTTTCTCCCTGTTCATGTTTTTCCTTTTGTTCAACTATAAAATTTTTCAGCTATCTATATCTGGTTTTGTATCTTCCTAATTCATCCAAGGCACTAAGAAGTTCTTCTTCCATATTAACTTGTACTTCATCTTCTAAATCTTACTCATGCTCAATTTATTCTATTTCATTAGGCTCTTCAATACATAGAAAAATGACTTCATCATCATCACTGTCACTAGACTCTGATGAACTGTTGTTTACTTCTTTTGAGTAAAAAATATTTTTCCCTTTGTAAAACTTTTTCTTGTAGTTGGGTTTTCCCTTCTTCTTGTATTGTTTATTTGTGTCTTCTTCATCTTCAGGGTCCTCCTTGGGATAGGGACACTTGGCTTGGCTCAAAGTGGCCAACCTTGACACAATTAAAACATTTGAAAGGTAGCTTGCCTTTGTACCTCCCTGATCCTTTCTGAAGTTTTTTAATAAAATTGGCTTCTTCTACATCAGATTCTTCACAATGGCTGGGTTGAGGTTTTTGCTTCTGATTTTTTTTTTCCTGAGCACCTTGAAAGATGCCTTTCCTTTTGGGAGGCTCTCATGAACTAGTATTAACTCATAGGATGTGAGGATTCCATACAATTCATCCATGGTGAGTTCATCTAGATTTTGTCGATCTTCAAGAGTGGAAACTTTAGGATTATACAACATAGGAATTGTTCTTAGTATATTTTCAACTAACTCATTGTCTGACACTTCTACTCCCAAACCTTTGATTTCATTAACAATATTATCAACTCTTTCAAAGTACTCTAATATATTTTCTTCATCCTTCATTTTTAGACCTTAATATTGTACTTTGAGAGTCTGAAGTTTGGCCCTCTTTACCTTGGAATCTCCTACATATATAGTTTCCAATTATCCCAGAGTTGTTTTGCAGTTTTACAGTTTAGTACTTTAGCAAGGATCTTCTTACTTAGTCTAGCTTGTAGTGTGTTTAAAGCCTTTGCATGTTCCCAAAATTTTTTCTTGTCTTTTGCTTCTGTGGGAGTGACTTTTGGAACATCATATCCTTTTCCAACTAATGTCCATACTTCCAGTCCAATGGAAATAAGATAGATTTTCATTCTAACACTCCAGAAAACATAGTATTCACCATCAAATGTGGGGACTTTTAATGACATCTTCAACTGCTGATCCATTCCGATGTATATTTCTCTTCAAGTGATTTAAAATTTTAGTGAAGAGACCTGCTCTGATACCAATTGAATAAACAAATCCTATCACTGAGAGGGGGGGGGTTAATCAATGACACAACAATTTTATCAATTTTTCTTTTAATGAAATCAATATTTTATCGTGGAACCCAATTTGGAAAACCACAAACACTTTTCTATTAACTGCAAAATTTGGTTTTACAAGTTACATAGAAGGAAGATGTTCTTCCTGTTAGATCAGTACTCACTGATCAAGATGCACCCACACCCATGTTCACCAGCCCCAACTGGTAGGATATTACAACCCCCTATTTAGTCAACTACAACTAACAAGGAAGAACTTACTCCCCTATAGGGTCCAACCTGCCCTTGCACCTCCCAACCACCCTTAATTTCATCAATCTGGAAATAGGATATGCAGTCCAATAATGGTCTTTTATGTTAAACACTGGATTGCATAATCGCTGCTCTGTCTCCTTCTATTTTTGATCTTCAATCATACATTGACAGACCCTCTTTATAATTCATATCTCAACATATTTATAATCCTTTAAAATTTTCAACACAACTCTTCATAAACAACATGTCTGTTCATTACATAACCCTTGTTTTAAGTAAAATTCATTAACATGACTTTTCATAACCACACATCATTTTAACAATCATTTGACCTGTTTTTCATAAATCAATCACAGGTATGGATCGATTTCTTTTTAACTTGATTCCATATCTCTACAAATATTGCAGAAACCCAGTTCTGCAGAGGCACTTCCTTCAAACCATTTACATGTGACCACAGGCGCAGAACCACAGGATTATTAATTTAGGCAATGTCTCTTCTTTCGCCCTTTTCCTTTTATCCCCCATATTTCTAGTGTTGGGACCATGTTCTTTGGTAGTTTGTCCTTTGGGACATCAGGCCTTTGCAACCTTTCAAATCTCTCGAATCATATTCCACCAAAACAAATCGATCGGTCAACATTCATTCTTCCATTAGTCGAACGATCTTGGCTTGTCCAAAGGTTTCGAATAAATCGACGATCATGACTTACTCTATAGGTGAGTGAACGGTTCATGTTTATTTCGGGAGTTCAAGGCTTCAAAGGTTCAGATAATCTCTGCTCTAATTTCCTCTTGAGTGATCACCTACTGAATAAGTCATAAAGAGGTGGAGACCTTTTGCCGTCGGTTGAAACTTCCACTTACGCTATCCTTCCACTATACTTGATCAATGATTGAGAACGCTCTCGAAGTGTTCCTCAGATCGAACAAATCATGTCCACTTCGGGACTTCGGCCTTCAGAACTTCAGGTGTTTACTGGTGGTGAAACTCCAGAAGTGAAAACTCCCGGAGTGACGTAACTTGTTGACGTTACTTATTGACGTGGAACTGACTGAGTGGTTGCCACATGTCACTTAGATTGGTGGCTTACGTATTCCTAAAGTACATATGAGACCTTGACACTTTATAATCATATGATTATGCCATGTGTCCTTTCTGACGTAGATCTCTTCATGTGGCACATGTTCTTCTCCATAATCTAACGCTCAGGATACTTCCCGAAGTGTTCCTCTGATCGAACGACTCATGTCCACTTCGGGACTTCGGCCTTCGAGACTTCAGGTAATTTGATTTCTCCACTTCCCAATTCTCCCAAATTGATATTCCCCGAAGTGTAAACCTCGAGTAACTTGACTTCATCCAATGGTCATTCTTTAACTCGGAAAGGCTTAACACGATCCAACGGATGTCGAGAATTTGACTATTCGGGATCTCGGGCCTTTGGCCTTGCTTATCATATCCTTCTAATTTCCTCGATCCAATGGTTGACAGGAGTTCGTGACTCTGGTGCTTCGGCCTTGGTAGTGAAATTGATGCTAATCATAGATCTATTGGAGGGTGACCATCGATGGTCAGTGTGGATTGTAGAACCATAACTTGTGCGTGGCTTAGTACATCGCCCAAACTCTGCAATTTGAAGTTGTACGATTGTTGGTGGATCAACTACAATAGACGATCTTTGATTTGATGAGATATGGCAATATAGACTAATTGCGAGATTGAAAATAGTGTTTAGTTTAATTTTCCCTTCGTTCTCTGCAATCAATCCCTTCCCTTGATCAAGCGCTTGTGTATCCAACGGTCCTGTTTTTTCCTGTGGGGATTTCGATCCTGATCACATTTCTGCACTGTGCTTTCCCTTCTGAGATTCATGTGCATCATCGAATGTTGACATCAATGACAATACATTAATGACATTATGTCCAACATGATAACATTTTTCAGTGAAAATTTGAATGAAGCAAGGAAGAAATACTATGTTTATGATCAAGAATTTTATGATATCATCTAAGACTTGATGAAGTGGTGACATTACTTACTTCCAAAGAAGTTTATTTTGTTTAGTGATCACAAGTCAATCCAATACATTAACAAACAAGGTAAATTAAATCAGAAGCATTCTTAATGGGCATAATTTTTACAAAGTCATACATTTTTTTTGAAACACAAGTCAGGGAATTCAAGAAAAATTGTTGATTTATTGAGTTGGAGGATGATATTGCTAAAAACCATGTCAGTTGCAGTGGTATGTTTGGAATGTGTGAAAGGGTTGTATGAATAGGAAGAAAATTTTGCAGAGTCTTGGAAAGCATGCAAAGAACCATGGATTCTGGATCGAACACCATTCTTGGATTACCATATTCAAGAAGGATATTTTTTTAAAAACCAACAATTATGTATTCCACATAGTTCATTACAATTGAAAATCATTTAAGAGTTACACAATGGAGGTTTAGGAGGACATTGTGGCATGGAAAATACCACAATATTGGTGAAAGAACGGTACTTTTGGTCCAACATCAACAAATATGTCAGAAAATTTGTTGAGTGCTGTAGAGTTTGTCCACTAGCTAAAGGTACAAGTCAGAATACAAGACTTTACACTCCATTTCTAGTAACTAAAAGACCGTGGGAATATGTAAGCATGGATTTTATTTTGGAAATACCTTTGACACAGAGGAAGCATGATTATGTGATGGCGACAGTAGATCAATTTTTAAAAATGACACATTTTGTAGCATTTAATAAGAAAATTGATGCTAGTGAAGTGGATGCCTTGTTTTTCAGAGAAGTGGTAAACGTACATGGCCTACTGAGGAGTATTACTTCAGACATAGACATAATATTTCTTGGTCACTTTTTGAGGACACTTTGGAAAAATTTGGGTTCTAAGTTGCCATACAGTTTGACCTATCATCCAAAACATATGGGGAGATTGAGGTGGTGAATCGAAGTTTAGGAATATTATTGAGGAGTTTGAGTGGTGAAAATACTAGTTAGTGGGATTTAGTTTTGGCACAAGATGAATTCACTTACAATGATTCAATGAATAGATATACACGAAATATCCCCTTTCAAATTTTTTATGGCAGGTCACCTAAAGGGGCGGTATATTTGGTTGATTTACCGTATCTAGGAGATAGAATGAGTGTTGATTCTATTGATTTTGTAGACAATATGAAAGAGTTGAATGAGCAAGTGAAGTAGAAACTATAGACACACAATAACAAGTATAAACAAAAGACATACCTACAATGAAGGTATAAAATATTTAAAGAAGGCGAGTTAGTCATGGCTCACTTGAGAAAGGAACGATTTCCTAGAGGTACCTATAACAAACTTAAGTATAAGAAAATAGGACCATGCAGAATCTTGAAGAAAATTTCTGATAATGCTTATCTATTAGAACTTCCAGACAAATTCAATATATCTCCAACATTCAATGTTGTTGATCTGTATGAGTTTCATGAAGGATAAAACGATGATGATGAAGGTAATCTAGATGGATGGGAACAAATACCAGTCAAGCGAGTTGAGGAAGTGGAAGAAATTTTGGCTATATGGATTGGTAGGAAACTCACAACAAGGAATATATGGAATATTTAGTCAAATGGAAAAACAAAGGATCTGAAGATGCATCGTGGGTTTATAAAGAAGAACTAATACGCCTGTTAGGATATTTAGACACTTAGTATTTAGTTAATATCTACTTGGTCTAATGTGTCATTAGGTAAAAGTGTGTTTCTTAGTGTGTTTCTTTAGTATGCACTAGTATGCATTTGTAATTAGGAAATTCGATGGTCACGATATGTTTTTGACATAGAGTGATTTGACGGTTCATATTCTCCTTGATCTTAATGGCCATTGATCCGTGGCTTAGTGCCCAATTGGTCCATGATTTCTATTTAAAGAGCATGGAGGGTTATTTTTCGATGATTGATTATGAGAAAATCTCTTGTAAAATCTCTTTGTATTCTTTTTCTTTTGCATTAATAAACTGCTCCAATTGGCCGCGTTGGTTGGGGCCATGAATGTTTCCTCGTAGGGGTTTTACCATGTTAAAACATCGATGTGTTGATATTTTATATGGTTGTGTGAGTGGTTACTGAATGTGTTCGTCCTCTGTTGGAATACTTGTGTTGTTGAACATGGTATCAGAGCCTGTTTGAAGACCCTCTCCTATTGTAGATCGAGATAGTGAAACCGGGTTTCCTCATCTCCATTTTCTACAATTTTCGTACATTTCTAGGCTGAGAGGACTATTCCATTGTGTGTGGAGCGTTCATTTCAGTTAAGAGAAATTTTCATTTCACTCAAAAAGGTTTCCATTTTCCCAAGATATGGCCATTTCAGTTAGATCCGGAGGTATAAAGCCTAAATACGCCATTTTTAAATTTTTGCAGAGTATTATTTTGGTTTTATATTATTTTTTTCTATGTTGCTACTCTTTTAGATTTGTGTATTCTCTTTTCCCCATGCCCTGTGCGATCTCAACAAATCAGAAATAGATAGGAAAATGTGCATTTTCCGGGTAAGCTAACCGAGATTTAACCCTTGTTGTCATCGAGAAGCGGAATTTTTTTCTTGTGTGAAAATAATTTTTTTTTAGCATGCTCTCCAAGGTCATCTTCAACAACAACAACAACAACAACAAAAATCCTCTTGCTAAACAATACAATATGTTTTGCTATCCCATTTGGTTAAAATTTTCCTTATTAAGTAAGAGGTCTTGAGTGCAAGTCTCTCTTTTTGTTACTTCTTTTTGAAAAAGCTCATGCTCAATTGTAAAGTGTATTTCACTTCAAGTATAAAAGTGAATCACTATAAGTAACTTTAATATTTTATTTTAGAGTTATTTATTTTCCATGAGGCTTTTCTTTCATAAAGTAACTTCACTGTAAAAGTGATCCCCACTTCTTTTTATAAACGTGGGGCACTTCATAAAGCAACTTACACCACCACGTGGTTTTTTGGTTATTGTTTATGCATTTTTTAAAAAGGGAATAACTTTCACATCCGAAGTCCGTTTTTAGTGTCGTTTTTTTTTTAAACAGCCTAATTTTTTGAGATCTTTCCATCCAGATCATCAGTTTCAGTTTTTAAATCCATATAATCTACATATTTAATATTTCTTCTTCCAGTAATCTTTTGCTTACCAACACCAACTACTTCCAATGGAACTCTCATATGGAGGATTTATTAAGAAGTAAAGGCTTGTACCATATTACCTTGGGAAAGAAAAAATAACCCACTAATTCTGACAAGAAAGTCAAATGGGATAATAGGAGAGACAAAGCACGTGGAATAATCATAATGTCCATCTCTCTTGATTTAAGGTTCCACCTTAAAGAAATTGATGACCCCGATGAATCTTCAGAAAAGATTGAATCTGTGTTTGGTAAACTCAATATTATTTGAGCACAACAGTTAGAAAATCAAGTACCAAGTTTAAGTCTAAGTGATATTTCTTGCATTGGAGACTATCCATCTAATTTTAAAACACTCATAATTTTATGTGAAGAATGTGAGAAAAAGATAGAGGAAGAGCGTTGCTCCTGTCAGTAGTGATAGGCTTAGAGAAAAAGGAAGAAGAACCAGTGGAGAAGAAAGTAGCGCAGCTTGGGGAAGCTATCCAGTAGCTTCAACAGAGAATCACATACCTAGAGCTACGAATAGTGCCAAGTACCCCATAGGATGTGCGAGATCAAAGGGAAGCCATTGCCTGAAGCACAATTGAGAGGATCAGATCATTCTCTTTGGAATGTAAACAAATTAGCAGTAGAAGTGCACAAACCTATGAGCAACTTATTGAAGACCCTGAACTAAAGGCACTGGAGTCACAACTCTAGGAGGAAAAGCAACAAGAAGAAATAGTACAGGTGCAGTTGAAGCTCCTGTCAGTAGTTGAAAGGATGAAGCGATCCCAGGAACAGTGCACTGCTCAACAACAGGTCCACACCATACAGAGCAAAGTCATGGAAGTGACTCAAAGGTTTCAACCAGTCCAAGACGAAGAATGCCAACTGTTTGAGGATATTGAAGGCCGAGGAGTAGAGCTAGAAAAAATATTCATTGCATTCGAACAACGCTTAGAGGAACATGTCAACGAAGAAGTTATCCAAGAGTTCATTGAGTAGGAGGCCAAGCGGCTCGAGCCAAGCTCAAGGATTTTTAAGTAGAGCTACCTAGACCAAAGTGACTCGGGACGAGTCATAGGTGAGTGTTGGGGGCCTATTGGCGCTTGACCAAGTTTTGAGGATCATTGGTGATGTTTGACCTATTTTGGGACTCTGACAAGTTGTCGAAGGCATAGCTCAAGTCAAAGCGGAGATCGCGGGATCTCGGCCCCTTGTTTAGGGATTTTTGGGTTTTGGGATTATGTAACGGGTATGGGGATGTGGCCCATGGGTTTACCCATGTTTAGGCCCATTTTGTAATGTATAAATAGAAAGATAGGCGATGTAAGTAGGAGGTGTATGTGATGCTAAGTGCAAGTGCGCAAGTGTGTGATACCAAGTGCTAAGTGCAGGTGATAGTTGTACATGCTTTGTGCATTTTGTGTGAGACTTGCAAGGCTAAGTGCAAGTGACTGTAATGGATTGAGTAGAAGATTTGTGTTGTAACCTAACTCGGGGAAGGAGGATCTGGCGAGGTGCGTGCAAATCTCCTGTCCTATGAGGAGTAGGATCTTGTGGCTTTGTGCATGTAGAATATTGACAATAGATAATAAAAGAGAAGAAGAGTTGGTGGACGTAGCCCCAGGCTGGGGGTGAATCTCATATATCCTGTGTTTTTATGCTTTGTGTGATGTATTGATGTGTTTACTTGCTTAGTGATTGGCATAGATATATGATAGATAGATCTATTGATGTTTTGTTCTTAAGAATATGAATGAGTGCTAGATATAACCTATGTGAATGTGCTTAGTGCTCGAATATACTATATTTGGGTGAATACTACGATGCTCTTTGATTAGGTTTTTAATTGTGAAGTAGATACTGATTAAACATTGATGAATTGTGACTGCCAATTTCTTTGATAGAATATTGTAATCACATATATGTGTCCTAGATAAGATTAGAGACACCGGAGTCCTGCAATCACCCCTGCCTCTACCTCGGGTGAGACTTCATCTACTTCACAGGTGTTGCCGAAAGGGCTGGTAGTTAGGGTTTTGTTGGTGCACTCTTGAGTGTTGAACCCTGGGTCTACCCCTGTGCCAACATGCTTGTAGATTAAATCATTCTGGAAATTGTAGTCAACCTTTCTATCATGTTATTCTATATGAATTTGATCCTATAGATGCTAAAAAACCTTTTTGAAGTCCTCTTCTTTTGTGTATCCCTCTTTGTATGCATCATGGGTAAAAGGATCCATGTGAATCAGAGTTCCCAAAGTTGTAATATTGGATGTGGGGGGCCTTGAAAGAATGTCTTCCAACTTTTTTATGCTACCCTTCTTATACTTGATGACTAGATGCAATTTTTGTAAGAACCCCATCAATTTGTAGTGCCTGGTTTGATGTAACTTTCTTTGGGCCTGCAAATATTGGAGAATTTAGGGATCTGTGTGAATGATGGTATCCTTTCCCATCAAATAGTGCTTCCAATTTTTAACAGATTGTACCAAGGAATATATATCCTTGTCATAGGTAGGTTATTTGATGACCGCCCCATGAAATACTTCTGAATGATAGAAAACAAACCTTCCTCCTTGCATTAAAACTTCTCCCATGTCATGCCCACTTGCATTTGTGTCCACTTCGAAAGGATTTTGCAAATTTAGTAATGTAAGAACTGGTGTTTGACTAATATTTCTTTTTATCTCATCAAAATCATTTTGTTGGTTTCTTTCGCCACTGGAAACTCTGACCACTCACTATTATGGTGTAGAGTGGTGCAACTACTGCTAAAAATGAAGCTATGAAATTCACAAATATTGGGTTTCCCTAAAAAAATTCCTAACTTTTGTACACTTTGTAGGAATTGGACATTTCATGATGGCCTCCATTTTGGTAGGATCTATCTTGAGCTCACCTCCACCAATCACATACCCTAGATACATGAAATAATACTGAGAAAACTCACATTTCTTGAGATTGGCTAGTAGTTGGTGCTTCTTCAAGGTCTCTAACACCTACATAAGATGTCATATGTGATCCTCCTAGGTATAACTATAAACCAATATATCATCCAAATAGACAATAGCAAATGAATCTAGATATGGGAATAAAACAACATTCATTAGTATCATAAATGTAGCTTGCATGTTGCATAAACATAATGGCATAACCAACCACTCATACAAACCTTTCCTTGAATTGAAGGAATTCTTCCAAGTATATTCTTCTTTGAATCATACTTGGTGATATCCTAATTTCAAATCCAACTTAGTGAAGTACTTGGAATGCTACAACTAGTTTGATGGATCATCGATCCTAGGAAGAGGGTATCGATTCTTTAGTTTAATATTGTTCAATGCCTTGTAATCAATATAAATTCTCTAAGTCTCATCCTTCTTTGGAATAATTATGATGGATGAACCAAAAGGTGAGGTACTTGGTCGTATCACACCCTGCTTCAAAAATTGTTGCAAGTGCTTCTTTACTTTGTTTTCTTCTAGAACATACTATCTATACAAGCCAATATTTGTCAAGGGGGAGTCTGGATATAACTGGATTCCATGCTCCACTTCCCTCTTAGGAATTATCCCTTTAGGATCTTGGAACATTACCATGTATTCCTTTAGAAACTCCTCCAATTCATGTTTTTTCTCCTTAGTACACCCTTCCAAGTATGTCTTTACTTACTGGAACTAATCAACTTCTTGGCTTTGTTAGCACTTACTAGTGAGATATTTGAATTTCCTTTATGTGTGTTGATTATGTAGGACTTCCCATCCTTAATTACTTGGTAATGGTTGGGTCTCTGCATGAATATTCCATCCCTCATATACATGTAGGGGATTCCAAACACTACTCCACATACGTCAAGGGGTACTACATCCAATTCCACTTCATCAATAAAATCAACACTTAATAAAAATTTCATATCACACTATTTTGTTACCTTGATCTCTTCATCCTTATTTACCCATCCCAATCGATATGGGCTAGGATGATAGAAAACCTCCAATCCAATCTTTTTTACCATATCCTCTACTATGAGATTAGCCTATGAACTATAGTCGAATAGAGCATTTATCTTGGTCTACCTGAACTAAATATTGACGTGAAAGAGTTTTTTCATCTACTTATGACACAACAGTAATAATTTGCAACAATTATAATGCCTACGAGACTATTCTCTATTTTCATAATGCACAACGAAACTCATGTTTGAACATGCAAAAAATATTTCATTTATGGTTATTAAATAATGAAATAGAATAATTTAATTATAACCACAAGAACACAAACAGGCTGTGAATCCTTTCCTTTATTATTTATTTCAGAATGCCTCTCATTACAATGTAATCGAGAAATACATCTTTCCTCACCAGACTAAAACTGATTTACTGTGTTGTTCTTATACATATTACACTATCTTTTCTAGATCCCATTCGATGTGGCGATCTCAGTTACTTCAATCGAACCTGAGATAATCTTCCCTTTCTTCTAGACCAAATGTTCAACCTCCTCTAAATCTTTATTCCTTGTTTTATGATGTTCTTATCTGTTGATTTGTTTCCCCTTCCATTGGGAAGATGAATAGTCATGCTTGTTCACTTCCCAATCATTTCCCAATTCCAATTTTGTTTCCTCTTCTTTCTCCAATGATTTCCAATTGGCACTTTGTTGGAAATACTAGAATAACTGAGAGGGGGGGGTGAATCAGTTATTTATAAGCTTAAACAATTTTATGCCTTTTAAATACTTATTAAGTTTTCTTCATGTGTCATCAATCAATCATACAGCATATGGACAGTAAGAGTAAAGATCATCAGTCACACATAAAATACACACAGAGACAGATTTTCACGAGGAAACCCATAAAGGGAGAAAACCTCTTCTTCTTC
>ML803016.1:37398-49062 GCA_009831015.1 Picea engelmannii
AGGGGGAGTCTGGATATAACTGGATTCCATGCTCCACTTCCCTCTTAGGAATTATCCCTTTAGGATCTTGGAACATTACCATGTATTCCTTTAGAAACTCCTCCAATTCATGTTTTTTCTCCTTAGTACACCCTTCCAAGTATTTCTTTACTTTTAATGACTCTTCACTAGACTGATTTTCCCTTAGGAAAAGTAAAACATATTTCTTACTAGAACTAATCAACTTCTTGGCTTTGTTAGCACTTACTAGTGAGATATTTGAATTTCCTTTATGTGTGTTGATTATGTAGGACTTCCCATCCTTAATTACTTGGTAATGGTTGGGTCTCTGCATGAATATTCCATCCCTCATATACATGTAGGGGATTCCAAACACTACTCCACATACGTCAAGGGGTACTACATCCAATTCCACTTCATCAATAAAATCAACACTTAATAAAAATTTCATATCACACTATTTTTTTACCTTGATCTCTTCATCCTTATTTACCCATCCCAATCGATATGGGCTAGGATGATAGAAAACCTCCAATCCAATCTTTTCGACCATATCCTCTACTATGAGATTAGCCTATGAACTATAGTCGAATAGAGCATTTATCTTGGTCTACCTGACCTAAATCTTGACGTGAAAGAGTTTTTTCATCTACTTATGACACAACAGTAATAATTTGCAACAATTATAATGCCTACGAGACTATTCTCTATTTTCATAATGCACGTCGAAACTCATGTTTGAACATGCAAAAAATATTTCATTTATGGTTATTAAATAATGAAATAGAATAATTTAATTATAACCACAAGAACACAAACAGGTTGTGAATCCTTTCCTTTATTATTTATTTCAGAATGCCTCTCATTACAATGTAATCGAGAAATACATCTTTCCTCACCAGACTAAAACTGATTTACTGTGTTGTTCTTATACATATTACACTATCTTTTCTGGATCCCATTCGATGTGGCGATCTCAGTCACTTCAATCGAACCTGAGATAATCTTCCCTTTCTTCTAGACCAAATGATCAACCTCCTCTAAATCTTTCTTCCTTGTTTTATGATGTTCCTATCTGTTGATTTGTTTCCCCTTCCATTGGGAAGATGAATAGTCATGCTTGTTCACTTCCCAATCATTTCCCAATTCCAATTTTGTTTCCTCTTCTTTCTCCAATGATTTCCAATTGCCACTTAATATTCATGAGCTACATGGACTGAATTTTGAATTAGAACGTTGAGTCGCAACATAAGAATTCCAACATGATTCATGTAGCATGGAGTTAAAACACAAATCCTATAGCATGGAATTGCAACATATTTCTTGTAGCATGGTTTTGCAACACAAATCATGTAGCGTGGAGTTGCAACATATTTCTTATAATGTGGATTTGCAGCATATGAGTTACAGTGTTATCTTTTTCATTCAGAGTTGCATCTTGAGTCGCAACATTGTTAATTGTAACAAGGAGTAACAACACAAGCTGCAAAGTAGAGGTGCAACCATCCTTATTTGTCCTAAATTAAGTTTTATAGAATTGAATTTTTTTTGGTGATGTGGATTTCCCAAAACCAAATATGATCCTGCATCATACACCCTTGGTAACAAAACATGAGCTCCCATCTCATGTGGTTGTTTCTCCAGAGGATGAATATTTTTGTAGGCATTGTTTGACAACATAGGTATTCCAACAGAGGACGAACACCTTTAGTAACCACTCACACAACCAGATCAAATTTCAACACACCGATGTTTTGACATGGTAAGACCCCTACGGGGAAACATCCACGGCCCCAACCAACATGACCACTTGGAGTAGTTTATTAATGCAAAATAAAAATATTACAGAGATATTTCACAAGAGAGTTTCTCACAATTGATCATCGACAAACTACCCTCCATGCTCTTTAAATAGAGATCATAGACCAATCGGGTGCTAAGCCACAGATCAATGGCCATTAATATTGAGGAGAATATGAACCATCAGATCACTCGATGTCGGGAACATATCATGATCGTCAAATTTCCTAACTACAAATGCATACTAATGCATACTAAAGAAACATACTTTTACCTAATGGCACATTAGACCAAGTAGATCTTAACTAACTCCTAAGTGTCTAAATATCCTAACATCCCACTTAAGAACCACTTGGGATAGGATTAAATGATTTACAATATTGATATAATACGATAAGGAAGGAGGCATTAGAGCCTATCCCCCCTTGATGACAACTTCTTGAACTCCTAACATAGATCAAAGTTTGGAAAACTTCACTTCTGTAAGAGACTTTGTGAAAATTTATGCAACTTGAACTTCTGTAGGGAAAAAGAGCACTTCAATAACTTGATCATGAATGAGCTTTTTGATGAAGTGCATGTGTATCTCGATGTGTTTTTTGTAGTGATGTTGAACTAGGTCTTTTCCTAGCTTGATGGCACTCTGATTATCGCATCAAAGGTTGGTCGGATGCTTCTACTGCAATCCAAACTATGAAAGGATATATCGAAGCCACAAGGATTCCTAACTTGCATTTACCAATGCTTGGTACTCAACTTCTGCTGAAGAAGTGAAATAGCATGTTGTTTCTTATAGGCCCAAGTGAAAGGTCTTAAACCAAGGTTGAAAACATAATCTACACTAGGCTTCTGATCATTAGGGTCGCCAGTCCAATCTTAATCAGTGAAACCAACCAATAAAGGATTCCCCCCTGAATTGTAATGTATCTCGTACTGAAATGTACCACAGACATAGCGAAGTATCCTTTTAGATGCTTTCTAATGTCTTTCATGGGGTGTTTTCATATACCAGGAAACAAGACCAACAATAAAGGAAATATCAGGACAGGTATGAGTCAAGTATAAGAGGCTACCAACTAACTGGTGGTATAGGGTGGTATCAACTTCAGGAGAAGTACAGGTGGAATTAAGCTTGAATCCAGACTAGAATGGAGAAGGGGATGGCTTACAATCATCCATGTGAAAGCGATGAAGAAGGTCACAAGCATACTTATACTGGGAAAGAAAAATTCCTTCATTGGTTTGCAGAACTTGGTGGCCAAGGAAATAGTGCAAAAATCCTAAGCCTGTCATTTCAAATTTATTCTTAAGGCTGGTTTTCACATGGTTTAAAATTTTTGAGTCACTACCAATAAGGATAAGGTCATAAACATAAAGGACAAGGACGATGATATGGCTTCCTACTTTCTTGGTATAGACATTAGGATTAGAATGGCATTTAGAGAATTCGGTGTCAATAAGAAATCTGCCCATTTTGGCATACCAAGTCGGGGGAGCTTTCTTAATACCATAAAGATATTTCTTAAGGAGAAAAACAAGGCTAGAGTCATTTTGAACATAGACATGAGGTTGTTCCATGTAGATTTATTCTTGCAAATCTCCATGGAAGAAGGAGAATTTAGCATCCATCTAATGGACCTCCCATTTATGTGAGGCAGAAAGGGCAAGAACAAGGTGGATGGAATTCATTTGGGCTACAAGGAAAAATGTTTCATTATATTCAATTACTTCAACTTGGGAAAATCCTTTGGTAATTAACCGAGCCTTGTGATTTTCAACACTTCCATTTGATGCACAAGATCACAAGTATCGTTTTCCATTAAAGAATGATACTCTACATTTATTGTTGTATCCCAATCTAGATGACCTGAAGCTTCTACAAATGTTTTTGGATCACGAGTCTCTAAAACTTGAGCCAAAAGAGAAGAGGCTCGCTAAAACTGTGAACGTGTCTGACGTTGATCTGAAGGATCATCGACAAGATCACCAACTGCTACTCATGTTGAACGAACCCATATAGGAAGCAGTGGAGTTGGTGCTAGTTCAGGTTCAAAGGACTCATCTGGAGGAATTTCGACAGGTGGAGGTGGATTTTCATCCTCACTATCATCATCTGAAGAAGAAACAATAACAAGAACAAAAGAAGGCACAATCGCCGAAGATGGATCGCAGACTGAAGAAGGCACACACGTCAAAGATGGGTCATAGGCAGAAGAAGGCACAATCGTCGAATTAGGCTTGCAGGCCAAGATATTTTCATCAAATTTAACATCTCTTCTAATAATAATTTCATTACGATGTGGTTGAAGAAGTCTATAACCTTTGACATCTTCAGAATAACAAAACAATATACACTTATCACTTTTAGGTTGCAATGATTTATTTTTCTCATCTGGAATGTGAGCCCATGCTATACTACCAAATACACGAAAGTGACTTACATTTGGTTTAATTTTAGTCCAAGATTCTTCTGGTGTTATGCTTTTAATATCCTTTGTGGGAGTGTGATTTACTATGCGATTTTCACAATTGATGGCTTTTGCCCAATATTTTAGATTTAATCCCTTAGATTGGATCATACAATTAGCCATTTCTTTTAATGTGTGGTTCTTTCTCTCAACAACACCATTTTTTTATGGTGTATATGGAACATTGTGTTTCATTTGGATTCACTATGTAGTGCAGTAACTTGTAAAATTATTGTTCACATATTCCCCTCCATTATCTATTCTTAACCTTTGAATTTGATGTCCAAATTGCTTTTCTACAAGGGCCTTGTAGGCCAAAATCTTGTCAAAATTTTTTCTCTTAAGTTTTCAAAAGTAAACCCAAGTACGTATAGAAAAGTACTCAATGAAATTTAAGAAATACTTGCACCCGAAAAAAGAAGGAGTAGAAAGTGGACAACATAAATCACTGTGAACAAGCTGCAAAGTGCTCGAGGCATGCCAAGAGGCACGTTTGTCAAAATTGTCCCAATGATGTTTGTCGAGAACACAACCGACACAAACACCATCTCTGCATGAAATAAGAGGAAGATCAATCACCATCTATTGATTACATATTTGTTGCAATGAGCGATAGTTTATATGACCAAAACGCTCATGCCAAATTTTTCTCAAGTCATCGCTATGATCAACAAAAACTAATGAAAAAGATGATGACCCAAAGTTGTCAAACTTGTACAGTCTGCTAATATCATCAACAATTCCAGTTGCAATAACATGCTTAGGATCTTTTATATCCTTGATTACAACTTCGTGAGGTGAAAACTCTACGGTTTTACCTTCACCTGAATGAGTGATTTGATATACTGATAGAAGGTTACAAGATTTGTACTAAGATTTTTCAGGTTCAGAGACACTCACATTTTGCTGCTGAAGTGATTTTTAAGAATCACAAAATTCTTCAAAGAACGCATGCTTTGCTAGACAGCTTGAAGGAGCTGTTACACAAAAATATTTTGCTGTTACACAGAATTTTTTTGCCAAATTTGATGTTGTGACATTGTCCCATTTCTCCTTCAAAGATGATTAGTCATCTTGGTGTTGAAGCCATCTTCCATTGCCTTATCCTTTATGACTTCACACATGCTTATCTTTCTGAGTTTCATACATCATTTCCCTTATCTTTTTCAGTTCATTTTTTCTTTTCCAGTTTTTCTCCTGAATAAAACAAACCCCCTTTCCATGATTACATTTCCTTGCCATAAATCCTCTTGCTACTGAGATCTTTACATCTATAGTCCTACCAATCTTTTTATAAACTCGCGTTGACTGATGTGGGATTCCTTAAGGCCCACCTTTCAACAATCTTTCCCCACTGACCTTAGCAACTTATCTGGGATATAGACTAGAGTTCCTTTTGAGTACCTAGAGGCTTGCATGCCTTAATGGCAAGTTCTCTCGCTAAAAATCATGGGAATACATCAATTTCCCTTGATCATTAGATCATGCAAGTGGCTCGACATCAACACATCTATTCGCACTTTGCGATGTACTTGAGTACCTTGAGACTCATTGACATCACTGGTGAGTTTGTCTCACATTGGTTTAACGACATTCATTAATGGCCAGTAATCCAATGATTACTCTTCATGTTCGACATCGACACATTGATTCGCATGATGAGAATTGTACCATTAGTTTTGTAGCAGGTGAAGACTATACACTTTTTATGATCCCCTCACTAGTTGCAGCAGTTTGATTTTATATCTATGAGAGTATCATAGTTTCATATTCTCTGCCTTCCACATGATTCAATAGTAGCAGTTCAGATTCCTTCACTTCCATGATCCAGTTACAACAACAACAACATTAGCAGTTCCATCTTCATGATCTTGCAGCAGTGACACCTTCCATCTTCCAACAGTCATAGATATATATTCTTTGCTCCAATAGTTACAACAGTTGCAGCTACAACACCAATCATGTTTTCCTAGTCCAGTAGCCACAACAACTACATCTACTTATTGGGTAAGTGAAGGTATGTTCTTTTATAATCTTTAATCACGTAATTCCTTATTTGCTAGTAATGAATAATTTTGGAAAATTCCCTCACCATGCTCTATTTCCTTTTTCACTTACATAACCTATGCCAAGTTGCATAAGGATATGCAACCACTTCAATTGGGGAGGGGGAGGGAACCTATATTCACTACATACCATTATTCCATTTTACCATCTCATCATTCCATTTATGATTCACTCAAATTTATTTTCCAACGACACTTTGTTTCATTTTTCTTGATACACATATTGGCATGATTTATAAAGATAAAGAAAAGGATTTCTTATACACAATGATGCTTTCTTATGCACTTTGACAACTTATTATTTCCAGTGAGTATATGACCAAGTTATTGCAGCAAGAAAATCAATAAGTGAAATGAATGATTGTTAACACAAGAACCAACATTATTTGTATTCATGGTTCACACAAGAACCAACCATAAGAAAATTTCACATGCTGTTACACCTGTATTACATGCTATTACACATATATTACATGCTGTTACACATGTATTTTACATGCTGCTACTCTTGTATTTTACATCCTGGAAATATTCCTTATTAAAAAGACATCATCAATCAAAGCCATAGTTTGAATGCCAAAATTTATTGAGAAGATCCATGCATGGTTGCATGAGGACATGCAACAAGTTGAGTTGGGGGTATGTTTGGCCTCAAAAATGCCACTTTTATATCCTCTTTTTCCTTCACTATTCCTTACATTTCATCATCCCATTAACCTTCCATCATCCCATTTGCATAATAATACTTAGGTTTCTCCTTATTATTTTCCATTGTATTCATTTTAGTATGATAAGTGAGTTTGTGACTAAATATTATAAAAATGACATATTTTCATTATATATCAAGGTTGGATGAGTTTGATGATGTGTGCAGGCATATGTGAAGATTTCAACAAAGTCAAATATTACCACCTAGCCTCAAATTCAAATTTCATCTTCAAGCTTTGAAGATTGGAAGAATATTTGTGACAATCATTCAAAGCATATTCAAAGGAGAAGATCATGGAGATTTTGATAGGATATCTTATCCAAGATATGAGTGGAGGATTTGAAAGAATAAGTTGAGAGAATAGTGGATCTGTAATTATGACACTCTTCAAGACTTTCATGTATATAAGAGAGTTCTCTCTCTTCATGAAGAGTCATGTAATTCACAATGGAGATTAGCTTATAGAGTTAGAAATCACGTTATTCATAATTTAGTCTTGTAATTAGGAGAAGGGAATTCTTAGCTTTGTTATTCTTTCATGCTGTCATTTGAATCTTGTAATATAATTTGAGATTGATATATTGTGTGAGCTCACATATGTCTTTTGTCATTCAATTCTTCACATGTTGTATTACTTCCTAGATTAATTTCCTGCTTTCCTAGATTAGTCTTTCAATGCTTTCTTAGATTAATTTCATTTCAACAATTTAGATTAGATTACTTCTACTTCAATCCTGCATATATAGTGCATGTGCTTCGTAAGCCTACGAGCCTCGGATTGACAAATTAAATAGTTAGGCAAGTAATACAACGGAATTAAACGACAATATTTCCGCCTAACACCATGATGCATACAAAGAGGGATACACAAAATAAGAGGACTTCAAGGAGGTTTTTTAGCATCTATTCATATAGAATAACATGCTATAAAGGTTGACTACAATTTCCAGAATGATTTAATCTACAAGAACGACAAGTTCTGTGTCCCTAAAGGTAAACGATTGTAGATTACGAGAGAGGATCACACCTCCAAGGTTGTAGAACATTTTGGTGTTGGGAAGATAGTTTCCAACTTAAAAAAATATGTGTATTGGACCAAAATGAAATATGTGTCATAGCATATCAGAGGATGCATACTTTTTTGTACCAACAATTCTAATAACATGAATCAAGTTCTATACTATCCCTTGTACCCACTCAGCCTTGGGAAAGTATTTCCATGGATTTTGTGAGGGGTTTACCAATAACCAAGAAGGGACGTGACTATCTATTTGTGATATTTGACAGGTTAAAAAAGATGTTCATTCTCATGCCTTGTAAAAATACCATCAAAGGACAAGAAGCAACAAACATGTTCTTTGAATAGGTCTGGGTTCACTTTGGGATACAAAGGAGAATAATCTCATACAAGGATGTAATATTTCTCAGTGCACTCTGGACTACATTGTGGGAGAAGATGGAAACTAAGCTGAAGAGATATACAAAATTCAATCCATAGACATATGGGTAGACAAAAGTAGTCAATAGGACTTTGGTGTCGCTTTTGAGGGATTACAATCAGAAGCATACAAATACCTATGATGAAAATATGATCTATATACAACAATGTTATAACAGAGAAATCCAAACTTTTATTGGTAAGTCACCTTTTGAAACTTTCCTTGCATATTTTCCACCTTCACCCTTAGAGGTTGTATATGGTCAAGAAGGAGTGAGGGAGGATGTCAAAGGATATGCATTAAAAGAAGGAAATGTATTAATAAGATCAAGCATATCTATTTGTGAGTACACGAAACATTAAAAAGTCATAGGAAAAGTACAAGGATAGACATGACCAACACATAATAAAGAGAACATTCAAAGTGGGAGACATAACATGGTTACAAATAAATAAGGAAAGGCTACAGGGTCCTGGTAAGAACATCAAGGCTCCATGGTATGGTCCTTTTAAGGTATTGGAAAAGGTGGAAGATAATACCTATAGACTTAGTCTACTGCCATACATGCAAATTTAAGCAATAGTGAATGTGGAGAATATGACATCCTACAAGCCTTCCATGATAGAATAGGAGGAGGAGCAAATCCTACCTTCCATAGAGGACATAAAGCTAGATGCTTAGGAAGATTTAGCAGAGGACACAACTTTATAGAAGAGGTTCAAAACTACAAGATAGGGGCAACATGAACTTTGGAAGAATGGGTTGAATGGACAACTTCTAGGAAAAGAAAAGTGGTACTCCATGGAGAAGGTAGAGGAAAAATATTCTCACCTCATTCAATAAATATTTTGGGACCAAAAATCTCCCTAAATGGGGAGGTATGATCTAGATTGGATCACTATATTATTTTTCATCTATCTCGATGTGTTATGGGTGAAAATATTTGGAGGAATCAACTTGTAGATCCATTTTATCGACTGATCCAAATTTGGAAATTCAGGTAAAAAAAAACATATGAAATATTTCGAAGACAATTTGAGACATCAAACGACACTTTTTTTTTATGGTCCAAACCTTAGAGTCATCATCTATATTCTACTCATTGATATCTTTCCAATAGTGCAAGAATCTCAATCAAATTTTGTATGCGAAAGTTATGCCTCCCACAAGTTGACCTACCATATTGATCACCATGGTGCAAGTGGATGCCAAATCAACCTCCATTACTTAAACATGTGGGGATAACCACATAGTGGATCTTCTATAACATTCTAGAAGGTCCAAACTTGATCACTAATTGAGGGTTGAGGAAGTCAATGACCTAACTCTAGATGGTTATCGGGCTCTATTAAATATCAAGCTACTAGGAGGAGAAGGGGTTCCATTATTTTTCATTGTATCTTGTTTTGTAGCTGAGAATGACAATTGAGAGTAATATTTTGTTAGAATAACATAGGAGGAGATCTTTTGTGTCAGCCATACATGCCACAGTGTTAAAGGAAACTACATAGAGAGTGCCTCTTTCCTTGTACTTTCATTTGAAGAAAAGATAGCAGAGTGACCTCACCTTCTAGATGGGTTTTCTCGTTTATTGGATTTCCTAGGTCATATATTGTGTTTATTTTTGGATGGTGAGTGTATTTATTTCTGTTCTCTATTTTTTGTATTTCAATTATTTCATGCATTTTATGTGGAAAAACAATAATTAAAGATTATGAGATCTAAAGGAAAATTAACCTTCATAGTAAAGATTTCAATATTTTATTAAATATGTTGTTACAAATTGTTCCAGTGGAATATCCACTACACTTTACAAATTGATTCTATATGATACAATCCATTTGGAGATCGATTGGTTTCTATTGAATCTCCATATGATACAATTTCCTTATGGAATTAATATGCTTGTATTCAAATTTTGTGTTGAGTAATGTGTACACATAGTTTATAAGATTGCCTTGAAATTAATTTACCTATATTGAATATTTTGTTGGATATGATTTCCTTAAATTTTATTTGCATCTTTTAAATTATGTGTGGTGTAATTTGTTGGCAATTACAACAATTCTTGACACAATTTCCTTGAAAAATTACTTTAGTTTTCTTGGAATTTGATTTTGTAATCTGTTGGCACCAATCAAGCCACAATGATTTGCATAAACACAAAATCCAGACCCATTACACTTGTGTTGTACATAGTATGGATATCAAAGACCTATGCTCTGTAAAACTTGATGTAATCTTTTTGTTTTGTATTCAATAAAGATATATTTGAGTTGAAACAATATTACTAATAAATTTATGCTATATATTGTCAAAATAATGATTTAGTTGTGAATCTAAATTATAATCCTTAATTGCAATAATTCTTATAATTGATATTATATATATATATATATATAAACTGGGAAATTTGTATTAACCAAAAGGCAGAGTCTAAATTGTTGAGGAGTTACAAAGTCCTTCATAATTCAGGCCAATTGAGGGCCTCAACTAAACCACTATTATAGGATACTAATGACTGTTTCAAATACTCAAACAAAAAATTCACATAAAACAACCTTATTGAATATACTCGAAAAAAAATTCCAAGGATAAAAGTGAAGGAACATTGCATCTAAATTAACCTAATGGGGAAGAGCTTGCTAATTTGGCTAACTTATGACACTAACTTTGTGTTACCATTAGTTGATATGTGCCATGTGACGTCTTATTATTTCTTACTACTGTCCAACCTTCATTTGTAGATGTTGAGGTACTTGTGATGCATGTATTTCTTGGATTGTATTGATCTGGAGCTTCTATTCTTTCTTCATCCAATACCCCATCATCGTCGGCTTGATCTTCCCAACAAGATAATGGTTGAGGAGAAGACTGGACTCGAGGTCCCTCATCTAAAACCTGAGGGGAAGACGTCTCATTATCCAACTTCTGATTGGATTCTAGACTCATGACTAACGATAGAAGAGTTGGATGAGGAGGAAGATCTGGTTTAGATGTCTTTTCGTTGGCTTGAGGGGTCTTCGAGATAACTTGATGGTCATCATTTGATCCCACCTAGACCAAGTGGATTTTCGAGTATTTTGGTTCTTCTTGGGCCCTTTGGGACAATGGGTTGCAAGATGCCACGTTTCAAAACAAGATCTACAATGCAAGGAAACTCTCTCATAGTCTAGTTTATG
>ML803016.1:60095-80225 GCA_009831015.1 Picea engelmannii
CTCGCGTGACATGGGGTCGAATCTTGCCGGATGCCTTATAACCCCTAGGGAGGAACGCACAGCCCGCAAACACGCCCTCCAAGTAAATCGGGGTGAGAATTGACCTTGAGACCTCTTTTTACATATTTCCTTCCATTTACACGACACTTGTCAATCGGTCTACATTCCTGCGGGCTTTTTCTCCACTTTTTTAAGCAACCTCCTCCAATCATTAATAAGATAACATTTTGGTTTTAGAAAAAACACCAAGTATTTAAAACCATCATCCAATGGTTGTTGTGAGCACTGTAAGACATTCAAGTTGCATTGATAAAAAAATCAAGTGCCTCCTTAAACATTCCCCATTCTTTCAAAGATCCTCTACCAAAAAGAATAATATCATCTACAAAAAGTAAATGAGTAATTCTAATCCCTTTCACTACTGCAATTCCTTGTATTTTTCCTTCTTCAACAATTTTCTTTAGTATTATGCTAAGCCCTTCCACTATAATTAAAAAAATAAAGGAGAAAGGGGACATCATTGTCTCAGTCAGGGATGATTTTAAGGATGGGAATTTGTTTCAAAATGTAGAAACCTTGGAGAATCTTACCAATCCTTCATATGCCAACTAAAAATGATTGGTGATATTTTTGTAAAAATATTTAAATTTCTAAGGATTTCATATAGTTTTTATAAAATTTTGGCAATTTTTAAGGTAAAATAATTTTATCCTATAGAATTTGGGCGAATCATTTTTAAAATAGCGAATCTCGTTTTTGGAAAAACCATGGAAAATTAGCCCATGAGCGAAATTTAGCCCCTAAAATCATCCTTGGTCTCAGTCCTCTTGAACTTCTAAAAAAACCAAACGGATTCCATTGATTAATACTGAGAAATATGTTGAATTGACACACCCCATTATATAGTTAGTAGCTTCCAAACTTATTCCAATCTACAGAAGGACAAGTCTTAAAAACTCCATTCAACCCTATCATAAGCTTTCATCATATCTAGTTTTAAGATCAGAGCTTTAGATTTCTTTGTATTTATACTATGTAGAGTCTCTTGAGCTATTCCTATAGCATCATTGATCTGTCTATTTTTCAAAAACTCAAACTTCTCCTTAGAAACATCTTTTTAAAGAAAATCTTTGATTCTGACTACACTATTTTTTGAAATAACCTTATAGACCAAGTTACACAAAGAGATGAGCCTATATCCATCAAAAGATTAAGGTTTATCACTTTTAGGAATAAGTGTTACAAAAGTGGCATTTAGTGCCCCTGTTATCTTCCCCTTAAATCTTGATTCCTCCATTGCATCCAAAATATTATGTCCCATAAGATAAAAAATTTCCAAGAATAATTCAACTGTCTAGCCACCAGGCCCAAGACTTTTTGAAACAACAAATCCTTTCAAAGTGGACAATACCTTAGATAACATGACTCGTGCAACAATATTGTTCCCTTCTTCCACTGAAAAGAGTCTAGGGTAAGTCTGGATCACTTCCAATTGATTTATAATAGAAATATTCTCTTGAGATTTAAACATTTTTTCAAGGTATGATACAACTTCCTTTTCCAAGTCTTTCTGCTCAGATGCTACCGAACCATCCTCCTTTTTTATTTCCCATATTTCATTTGTCTTCTTCCTAAAGTTGGTGTAGGAATGGAAGGACTTAGTATTTTTATCACCAGAATTTAGTCAACTAATTCTACTTTTATGTCTCCAAGTCTCCTCTTCTTGTTTTAATAACTCCAATTTCCTCCCTTATTTCTCTGTCACAATCTTTCTTTCATCATCTTCCACAATACCCTCAGTAAAAGTAGAGTAAAGGATATACAGGTCTACTTCAAGTTGTACTAGTTCTTCTTTAGTTTTTAATTTCTTGTTTTTTTCCCATTTTATAACCAAAGATTTCAAGGATTTAAGCTTTGAGACTAGGTTTACCATTGGAGAAGTAGAATCAAACTCCTCCATATTATGCCAATTGGAGCGCACAAATAAAGAAAAATCTGGGTATTTTAACCACATTGAATTGAATTTTAAAGAGATCTTTTGTTTTTGTTGGTTTGGTTCCAATTGGAAGACCACTGGCATATGATTTGATAACTTGAGATTAACCACCCAAGTTATAAAATTGAGCCCTGAATCCACCAACGTTTCACTAATTAAAAATCGGTCCAATCTTTTTTCTACATAATCCTGAGTTCCCCTACCATTCATCCAAGTAGGCAATAGATTTACAAGTTCTACATCTATTAAACCTTCTCCTTGAAACATCTGATTGAAGTAAGAAGCCAACAAATCGCTTCTAGCAACATTTCCCCAAATTTCTCTCATAGAAATTATGAAGTTCAAATCTCCACCCAAAATAAGATTGGACTCCTTTAGTAACCCATCCTTTTTTATAATATTCCAGAAACTCTGTCTATCAGCATACGGTCCATAACAATTTACTAGATTTAAATTTCTATTAATCCACTTTACGAATCCCTCTAGCAAGATTATTGCAGGAGTAAAAAAGGCATTCAAATTAGATTTTTTGGGATTCCATGCGGACAATACTCCCCCAGACAAACCTTTTGAATCCAATGCACACAAATCCCATACGTGATTTTTTTTTTAGAACACCTCTCTTGCCTTATTTCCATCGACCATGGTTTCTTGTATCATAACTATATCTAGTTTAACCAAATCAAACAGTCTTTTGATGACTAAATATTTTGGAGCACCCCACACTCCTCTAAAATTTAGAGAGATCACTATCATTTAATGCCTCTCTCTAGGGATTTCTATGCTCTAAGTTCCTTAGACCCTCCAAAACATGTAATACTAAATTCCCAACTTGTTCTTTCTCCTTAACGATCTTCCTTCCACTTCTAGTTTTTTTTGGAGAGAATTATTTCTATAAACCCCCAAATACAGATCCTTTCTTCTCCGATAAGTCCTTTTTATTCCCCTATCCAACAACTTCAACAATCGATTTTTCAGGCTTTGTCTTCAGAGAGGTTCGAGAGAGAGTTTTTCCTCCAGAGAAAATCCGTATAGGGGTTTCACTTAATACTTCTTTATAAGAAGGTATTAAATCGGTTAAAGAGTCCTCAATGATTTGGTTAACAAAATGTTCTATAGTGACAGAGTCCCCAAGCCCAAACGAAGCCCTGGGTTCCTTAAAAAAGAAAAAGGTTCTTCCAAAATTGCCACTTCTAGCACATCAATGTTTTTTGACTCTTTGGTATCCTCCTTAACTGCCTCCAAATTAGTATCTCCGATTAAAACGACTCCCCATGAATTAGAATCCCTTAACTCCACAAAGTCTAAAACCCCCACAAAAAAAGCCTCCCCCTCCAAACCCACTCCCCCTTTTTCAGCAGGTATGAAACCCTCAGAGTAACCTTCCCCCGGAAGCAACCCTTCACCTAGTAACCCCAAACCAGTGACCCTTTGTTTTACAATTTCTGACTTACTAAAGCTAACTGAGGGTTTAGAACTAACAATAATATCCAAAAAAATCTATGTAACCATTCCATTTCGTTCATAGATAGGGACAAAAAAAGAGCAAGGGAGAATATTTTTAACTTACCTATGAATAAAGCAGAGTTCATGGAGCTGACATGTTAGTCCCCATCCAGTACAATAGGTCCCTTCTCATCATATATTTCCAGAACCAGTTCATGCTCCAATCACTCTTCCTTCCACGCCGATTGCTTTTTTTATTTCCCGGGACAAGATTTCTTCAAATGTAACACCTCCTTGAAAACCATACAACAAAATGAGATC
Source organism: Picea engelmannii (assembly GCA_009831015.1). Lineage (NCBI taxonomy): Eukaryota > Viridiplantae > Streptophyta > Pinopsida > Pinales > Pinaceae > Picea > Picea engelmannii. Next base: position 63,859 of record ML803016.1, read on the forward strand.
CACTAGTAATCTGGTTTCTATATGTGAAAAATCCCTCTCCATTCAATTTCCAGGAAATTTGGTAAACTCTTTTGAAGATCTATTTCAATCATTATTTTTCCTATTCTACGACCATGTCCAGAAAATTGAGTCACATCCACATGCAATAATTTACCCAAGGAATCTCCCATAGCTTTAAAATCTTCCAGGTTCCAAAAATCCAGTGGACAACCCGACATTAATATCCAAAGATGTCGAAATTTGGAATGTTCTTTCTCTGGATTAATTATGTGTGTCCACCTTTTAATAATTAAACTTTCGGTACCACAGAGCCAAACTGGTTCCAAGATCCTTTCCACATATTCCTCTTTTCTAAAAGGGAAACATAACCAACCTTGGACTAACACCATAGTTTGAGGAGTGTACTCTAAGAAGGGTTTCCAGTTCTCCTCTTTCCATTTTCCAATATCCACCATTGAACAAGCCCAGTAACTAAAATGTCCAACCAGTGCTAATAAAGACAGTGAAGAAACTTCCTTCAGTCCCACATCATGGCCCAATACCATTTTTGTATTATTCCTTCTTGGCTTCCACAATTTTTTCTCCGTGAACCTCTACTCAGAACCCCAGACTCTCTATCGCTCCCTTATGAAACCCTACTTCCTATAAGAATCTTATTAACACCTATGTTTTTAAAGAATATATCGTTTGGGGCAACATACCCATCCTCTGCAACAAAACTCCCTCTGTGATAGAATTCTCAAGGATTTCCCCCCTCCTGACTAAACAGTGGTTGAGAAATGGAATGATTCAAGGGTAGGTTAGCTAAAGTTGGATATCAGAACCATCCCATCGCTTCCAACTCGAAAAGGTCATCGATTATCTCGATGTACCTTGATTCCTTCTGGTAGCCCTACGGTCCTCCACTTGGAAAAGTGGTGGCCTTGAATTCAATGCTCATATTAAATGTATTTAAAAAAGGGTCCTTCCTATACTTGATCGATCTTGTTTTAGTTAATTCCTCTTTGTATTCCCCATCAGTCTTAAAGAACCCTTCTTTTCTCCACATGTCTTCCTCAAGTGGTTCAGAGTACCATAACATATGTACTACCTACTAGACCGTCTAGAACTATGTGCCTCCCTCCCCCTCTGTTAGAGATAACACTTAGAACCTCCTACCTACTTATAGGACCCAATGTCAAGAGCCATATCTCTTGGTAGTCGATCATCACTCCTGCTAGTAGGAGATTTTACCAACAAAATAATTATTTTTTTGTCACCACCAAAGATATGTTCTTCTTGAATTCTGTTGAGATGATCAAGGCCCGTGAGGTCAATTGAATTTATTCACCACACTTAAGGACAAGTCAGTTTAGAACTTATTTACCACACCAAACGTCACTTCACCAATCCTATTACTAAGATCTTGTATGCTCTATCCTCTCTCTATGCCAGTCCTACCCTTCAATGTTGCAACTTGAATACTAAAACCCATGTTGGTTGGGAAGGAGGATGGTATTCCAACTAAGACCCACATTAGATAGGGAGGAAGATGGTATTCCAAATAAGACCCATGTTGGATCTAGCAAGTGGCATACATGCATGGTAGTTGAGATTAACAATTTTCATCATTGACAAGGAAAAATGATTTTTAAGTTTACATTTATCTTAATTTTTTATTTATTAAATTTTTAAACAATTAAATAACTCATTGAAATAAATTTATGTAAATATTTTCATACCAAATAAAACTACAATTAAGAAAAGGATCTTATCTTTATCTATGGAGTTAAGTAGAGGTGGATACTTACCACATGACATGTGGTTAAGGTCAATGATGATGGAGCACAAGGGATATTTGGTATCTTGGGGATATTATAGGGGGTTGAAATCACCCTTTTGGTCTTGGAGTAATACCTGAGTAAGAGATTAAACTATTTCTAATTGGCTTAGAACTCATATTACTCAAGCATAAGGAAATAGGTTAATGGCCCAAGACCCAAAGGCATATGGAAAGAGTGAAAGTCTACCCCCTTATGGACCACCAGTGAGTTATTTCAAGTGGTGTGGCTTTCCTTAAATAATGATGATAAGTTAGTCCACATTTGTGGATAGTATCTAGTGATTGTTGTCCTTACTAATGGTTAGAAACTAAATTATGTGATGCAAGAGCATCCTTGGGCTAAATCATCATCAAAATATTTTCTTCAAATTTTCATTTCTTGTTGTTTAGTTAATTTTCTTAGTAGAAGGAATAAACAGGTTTTTGTTACTATATCACTGTTATGGATTCACACATTGCTATAGAATTCATGATGTTGTTATAGATTTTATGACACTGTTATGGATTCATGCATTGCTATAGAGTTCATGATGTTGCTATAGATTTTCTAAAATACAAATGCATGAGAGTTACTTGGGACAGTCAAAGGGAGATTGACCACATGCTACCCCTAGGAATTTGTTGAGGTAGTTTAGGACGAGGTGAAGCATTCCAAAGGCTATTGGACTACCATGTGAATTGAAGAGTTTGAGAGTAAGTTATAAACATAGTGAATGATAGAAGAGAGTTCATCTCCTACAATTTGTAATGGGAGAAGGGAAGGTTTAGCTCCAAATCTTAAACATACAAGAATGTTCCTCTCTAAAACTATAAAAAAATAATAAGATTGTTGATACCAACTTGTTCTTAGGGAAGGCTAAGACTCTTTGGTGGTCTCATCATGATAGTTTGAAATAGTATTGATTGTGGAGAGACTAAGACCTCCATATGGTAATTCACATGCTAAAATTGGAGTATTATTCAATAAAGAGTTAGATTTTGGGACTTGTATTTATATTTCCCATTGTTTACATTATTAATTATGTCCGTATTTATTTATGTAGCACCTTCATATTGAGATTTCATAAGTACACTACTATAAGTTGCAACACTTTGATAATGTTGATCTAGTTCTGTAGATGTGTTAGAAAATTACATAATCATATCATGCATCAAGTGGTGTCAACGTAAGGTTCAAAATGGGTTGAGAAGTGCAGTATCATCATAACTAATTATATCTTGAGAGTTGGTTTCCATGAGATTAGTACCCGTGCAACTGTGGCACCAAGGAGACTTGAGAGAGGATCACTTCATCTTTTTTCTGTTGGGAGAATAATGGTGGGAGGTAGTGTCGAAATAAATTCCTATGAATGGTAGTTTGGTTGAGGATTGAAAGAGAATTCCTAAGGATGCTTCCATGAAGAGGAGAATATCAAGGAGGCGTAACAAACTAGGAATTGGACGAATTGAGAAGGAGAATTGAAGAATTAGAGAACAAATGAATGGGAGATATTAGATCCATAGCAGATCCAGAGTCAAAATATGGGATGGATGAAGAATAATTTGCTAATGAAAGAGACCCGATGGAGTGCTTGATCCCATTTCTAAAGGATAAAGGTAATGAAAGGATGGCAGTTTCTTACTACGATCATATTTTAAAAGTAGATAATTTCATGGGTTGGATAGGAAAGATCGAGAGATACATAGAGTATGAGAATGTCCAAGACCCCAATCGAGTTCATTTTGAAATAACAAAGTTGAAAGGGAATGATACACTCTAGTGGGATGTTGTGAAAAAATATAGAGTAAAAAAGAAGTATCAGAAGGTAAATACGTAAAAGTAAATGGTGAGTAAGATCAAGGAGAATTTATTTCCTGTTGATTACTAGATAATCTTGTGAAAACAAGCATATAATTTGAAACAAAAAGAGACATATGTCCGGGAGTATAAAAATAATTCTTCAAACTCTCACTTAGATCAAGAATTAACGATATAGAGTACCAAAGGATAGAAAGTTATGTCAATATATTGAAGTTCTAGATTAAACATGAAATGATTACCCATTATTTTTGAGCTGTGTTTGAAGCATACCAATATATTTATTTAAATTTGAATAGGAAGTGGTAGCATCATTGTAGAGGAAACAATCTTAGAGGTAGAGGACGAGTGAAGGCTGAAAGAGGACTCTCTATCAAAGGGAGAGAAGTTGAAGTGTGTAGTAGTAAAATTACCAAAGGAGACAACCATGTTGGCAGAGGAAGATGGTTTGGAAGAGTCAAGGGTAAGTATTTCATTACTTGCAATAGATGTGGAGTAGAAGGGAACAAATCATATAAATTCATAGAGAATCATAGACCGAGAAGAAGGAATGAGGGTTGGAATCATGTCACACAAGAAGATGAGGTATCAATTGTAGGAGACAATGTTGTAGGACTTCAACATGAACAAGGTAAAAAAATTATGTTCAGAAGGGTGTTTCTAAAAATTGAATGGAAATCCACAAAGGAACCTAAATAGAGGAAGAGGGATTTTAAAACTAAATGAAAGGTTCAAGGTAATGTTTCAATTTGATCATAGATGGTGGAAGAAAAGAAAATCATGTTTCCACAGAGGTGATCAATAAGCTAAAATTTAAGTTCATATATTATACCAATCCATATTGTGCTTCATGGGTACAAAAGGGTCAACAAATCACTATGATAGAGAAATTCTTGCTAAGTTTCTAGATCAACAACTTTAGTGACCAAGTATTATGTGATGTGGTGGAGATGGATGCATGCTATATGTTGTTGGGAAGACCATGTCTATTTGATATGAAGGTTCTCTATGATGATATGGAAAATACATATGAATTCAATAAGGATCGAAAACATTGTAGGCTTGAGCCAATGGTGGAAAATTAGACAATGACAATGGAAAATAGTGATACTTGAAGTATTGGTAGCAGAAATGGTCATGTAATGTTGTGCTCAGTGAAATAATTTCTGAAGGAACTAAAGAAGGAAAATTTCTATTTGTCCATAATGCTAAAAAAGGTATAAGAATGTGAGGAAAATATTTGTGTGCAAATAAGTATTCAAAAGTTGTTGGTGATTTTGTAGGAATTGTTACCGATGATATTCCAATTGGAATGCCTCCCATGAGAATAATTTCACATTAGCAATTAATTTGATTTAAGGATCAAGTATACCTAATAATTCTCCTTATTGAATCAATCCCATGGAAAGAGAAGAAGTAAATACATAGGTGTAGGAATTACTTGATAGAGGGTTGATCAAAGAAAGTTTAAGTCTTTGCATTGTCTTGAAATATTTTACATCGAGGAAGGGTGGTGAATGGAAAATGTGCATTGATTCACAAGATATTAAATGATCACTATCAAGTACCAGTTTCCCTTAACAAGAATGGAAGACCTTATGGGTTTCTTGAGTAGAGAGAAGTACATTTCAAAGGTAGTTTTGAAAAGTGGATACCATTAGATTCAGATGCAGGAAGGTGACAAGTGGAAGACAACATTCAAGATGAAGTATGGACCATTTGAATGGTTGGTTATGTCTTTTAGATTGACCAATGTGCCTAATAATTCTTATTTGATGAACGAGGTCTTGAAGCCATTTTTAGGATATTTTTTGATCATGTATTTTGATGACATTATTATTTTTAGTAGGTCCAAGGAAGAGACCTTGGAGCATGTGAAGAAAGTGTTGGAAAGGTTGAAAGAAAATAAGTTGCAAATTTACTTGAATAAGTGTACTTTATTGTAAGAAGAGTTGGTTTACTTAGGCATTGTAGTTTCCAAAGAGAGTTTGACGATGGATCCTGAAAAGGTAAAATCTATTGTAGATTATACAATGCACACATGTACATTTCATGTAAGAAGTTTCCATGGTTTGACAAATTTTTACTAGAAGTTTATTATAAATTTTAGTGGGATTTGTGAACCGCTCATTGAATGTATGAAGAAGGAATATTTCTAGTGGACAACAATAGAAACAAAGTCCTTTGAATCCTTGAATAAGAGGTTAACCAAATAGATAGTGTTGGAACTTCCAAATTTCAAAAAAGTATTTCAAGTAGATTGTGATGCAAGTGGTTTAGCAATTGGAATGGTCTTGAGTCAAGAAGGTAAATTGATAACATTTTTTATAGAGAAGTTGAATGATGATGAGAAAGAGTACTTTGTTTATAATCAAGAATTCTATGCCATTGTCCAAGCCTTGGAGAAATGGAGAAATTATTTTTTACCAAAGGAATTTGTGTTGTTTATAGATCATAAGGCACTACAACACATAAACAATTAAGGTAAACTAGATCAGAAGCATTTGAAATGGGCGGAGTTTTTACAGAGTTACTCATTTTTTTTAAAATAGGCTAGAAAGTCTAATAAGGTTGATAATGAATTAAGATAAAGGGTAATGTTTTTGAGTACCATGTATGTTGAGTTTGTTAGTTTGGAGAACTTGAAAGAGTTGTATGTAGAATATTTTTTTTTAAAGAGGCATGGGAATCATGTAAAGAACCAGGGGGTATGAATAGGATGCTATGTTTTTATTTCCATATCCAAGTGGGATTTTTGTTTAAGAATAAGAAAATGTCTATTCGATGAATTTCATTGAGTTTGAACTTCATTTTAGAGCTACATAGTTGAGGTTTAGGTGGGCATTTTGGAGTCGATAAAACCAAGACATTGGTGGATGAGAGGTATTTTTGGCCTAGTATCAATAAATATGTTAATAATTTTGTTGAGTGCAATAAAATTTGCTGATTTTCCAAGGGGAGAAGCTAGAACACTAGGTTATATACTCCTTTACATGTACTTGAAAAGACATGGGTAAATAAATTTTTTTTTCCAAATCGATTTTCATTGTTACACTTAATCCCATGATTCCAAACTCTCAAGAAAACATAGATGCTCACCCCCCTTCCAAAGACACCCTATTTCTAGTGCTCTACAATGAGTTGGATAGCTCCATTGGTAGATTCTACACATTTCCAAATTTTGGAAACTACCTCGAATTTTCATTTCCTCTCAATGGTGGAACCATGCCTCCTTGGGACATAAGAGTCCAAGTATATTTTTTATTACCTTCCTATTTTCATTTTCATCCAATTAAAATTGAATTTAGCTTAAAATTTGACATTTTTTCATTTTTTCTCCAATTCCACATGGTGCACCTGAACGCTTTGGATCACTCCAAAGTGTGTTTCTTGTGAGAAATTCACAATAAGCACCACCTCTGGTGCATATAATATATACATACACATTGATTCCATTCAAGGAAGAGCACCACAATAAATTTTAAAAATAGTCCGTTGTGTCCTGTGGGATGCCTCATAATTGGTGCATCCTTGGTTTCTCCCCACACCAGTACATTCCATTTAATTAAGTGCACCGCTAAATTTACGATCCATAAAATTTAATGTATCGGTGCAACCATTTGAACTAAATGCATCGGTGTTATTAACAAAACCGCACTAGGACAAATATTGATCGACTTGGCATCGAAAGACATCTCATTGGATGCCCTTTGACCAGGGCTATATGATCCAAAATGTAACAGTGAAAAAAATGTTGGTTCTCGAATATCATGGTAGCACTAGTTCGTTAATAGTAACACATCACATTGCTTAACTTGCAATAAAACAATTTAAACTTGTGGTGCCCATAGGTCCAAGAAACACATTGGTGTTGTAAAGAGCATGACACCAGGATGAATATTTCATAATATATCAACACGGTGTGTCTTAGCACTGCTAAAATACGTGGCCATACAACAAAAAGTGTGGAACACTAATGCGTAAAATCTAACAGCACACATTGCGATATGTTTTGAAAAATAAACATAGCGGTGCGTCTTTTGTGAGGCCCTGTCTCTGATGCATTATGAAAGACAACACACTTCTAAACAACATGTTGGTGCTATGGTAGAACTGGTGCATAGATTCTTTTAGTTTAACAAATTGCACCAGTAATTTTGTGTGCCATAAATTTTAGCACAACGATGTGTCTTTTTTAATGAACGAACTGGTGTGGTTAAAAAGAACCACACTGAGAAAATATTGAACAATTTGGCATGCCAGGGTGTTTCATTGGATGCCCCATTACCGATTCTCTATACAAACCAACGTACCACAAAATGTAATGTCGGTGCTATAATAACATAGTAGCACCGATGATTTCATATTAACACATCACATCGCTTAATTTACAATAAAACAATTTAACCTAGTAATGCCTTTAGCTGCAAAAAGTGCATCGATGGTGTAAAGAGCACAACATCAAGCCAAATATTTCACACTTTAATGGTGCGGTGTGCCTTATGGGATGCATTGCTAAAATATGTGGTGGAGTGACAAGAAATGTGGCAAACCCGTGCGTGTTAGTAACAACACCACATGGAAAAGTTGTTTTTCTGATATAGAGCATCCTTGGCAGTTCATATGTTGTGTTTTAGGTACATCACTTACTTTTCTACATTTTTTTGCAAACAAAAATTAATTTATATATTTTTAAATACAAGTTATTTATATGTGTGTTTGTTTTATAATTTCAATTTGTTTTATCTATATATGTGTGCCTAAAATTATTTGTATGTGAATCATAGATGATGACAATGAGAGGAGAATCAACAATAATAACAACGAGTTGAAACATACACATTTGTACATGAGTGGGAGGCCAGTGAAAGGGAGAGGGAGTTTTTCTCTCTCCTTATTTCACAACAGATACATTCCCTTTTGATGGATGTTATCCTTCTCAAATTTTATGAAGAGGGTACATCCCTCATAGCTAACTCTTCATTGTTATAGCAGTTGATCCATCGTTGGGATCATGGTCAACAAGCGGTCAGGGTCAGTTCCGATCTGTGGTATCATCCCAGAGAGGAGGATGTTTATTTCATCACAAGGTTATCTAGGAGGGGAGAGGCTTGGCCTAGTTTCCTGATATACCACCTAATGTTGTAGGATAGACCCATCTGACATATGTGCAGATATATATCCATCCGAACATTGTTTCCTCTTCAGAATTCTAGGTTCATTGTGGTTAGTTGCATATATGTAGAGAGGAGGTTAGGTTCATGTGTCTTATTATATCGGCACTGTCACACACTAATTCTGATGGGAAGCACATTAGTTTTCATTTGTTGCATTATGTAGATAGTTTAGTGTAGAGGCCCCGATTGGTTAGGTGGTTAGATGTTTTTTTGAGATAGTTTATTTTGCATTGGATCATTGTCACATCAGTTTAAATGGGATGCGATTCTTCCCATTCACGTCATAGTTATTTACATTATTTTTTAGAGGGTTCATGCCACTCAACCAGTAGTACCCCACTTTCCATATAGGCCTATGCTTGATCTGCATATGTGCATGTGGGGGTAGTTGTTTCCTAAGAGTGGCCAACTTGACTTTCCCTGTACTTCGGTCCATAGGGATGTGTATGATATTTTGGCTAGAGAGGGAAATCCTATCCTCGATATTTTAGAGTCATTGTATGCGGGGATGGATTGGAGAGGATGTACAAACACCCTATTTACAACAATTGAGGCACCATATTAGAGAGGTAGTATTATCGTTATGCTTTGATAAATCTAGTTGCAGATTTTGATGTCTTATTTAATGCACATGTAATTTATTGTAACATTTTGTTTCAATTATTTTATTATTATTATTATTATCTGTTGTTTTGCATATATTGCCACATATATTGGGGATGAGCCTCTCCAATAAGATGAGGAGATGGATGAGGTAGAGGATCATCCTGTAGTACATAGACCTTGCATGCCACACAAGCTGGATCAAATAGTTTAGGTAGAGGTGGTAGATCGCATATGTGGTGTCATGGTTAGTCATGAAGTCGTACCCACATTGGCTAGAGACATGTTACAAGTACCAAATATCTCTACGATATGGGTGACTCTGCCTCGTGATATGACAATGTTGATGCATCATATTTTTTATGTCATCAATATCATTGAGAGGTTGAGGGATCCTCTTCATGATCCTACTCCATTCGGCTCATAACCAAACCCATCCACATCCTCTACTCCAACACATGGTCCTCCTCCTCTTTTTGTTTCTCCTTGACATGAATTTGCACCATCCATCAATCCTCTTTCTTCCTCTCCACATGTGTCTGCACCATCCACACCCGATCCTCCTCCTCCTCCTCCACATGTGTCTTCTCCATCCACATTTAATCCTCCCCCCCTTCCCCCTCTACATGTGTCTGCACCATCCACCTTTCCTCCTACTTCTCCTCCACATGCATCACCATCCACTAATCCTCCTCCTCCTCCCCTTGTATCACCATCCACCGATACTTTCCCTTCTCCTTCACATGTCTCATCATCCATTGATCCTCCTTCTCCTCCTCCACATGTATCAAATTTTTTTGATTCTTTGGATACTTTTCTCACATCAGGTACTATTGCACAGGTTGATCTTGATAGATATACATTTTATAGTGTACTTATGTCGACATTTATTTATTACATTATTATTGATAGACCCTGTACCTTGGGTAGCATAGACATTGATGCATCTGGCTCTGGTGGTGGACCTAGCTAGTAGTGGTACTGATTGACATGTATATTGATTGTTTTATATTTGACTTGAGATGTATATATGACATGTTTATTGCAAATTTTGTTGAGATGTATATTCAACATGTATATTCATATGTATATCGCTCGTATATATTATGTTTTTCATATAATGTTGTGGTTGTTGTTGTTTGATTTATAAAATATATTATGAGTATATTAATGATTAACACCCGTAATGATTTTTGTATTTTTAAGGTAGATTTGAGATGTATCATGTTAGGATATTTAGACACTTAGGATTTAGTTAAGATCTACTTGGTCTAATGTGTCGTTAGGTAAAAGTGTGTTTCTTAGTGTGTTTCTTTAGTATGCAATAGTATGCATTTGTAGTTAGGAAATTCGACGGTCACGATATGTTCCCGACATAGAGTGATCCGACGGTTCATACTCTCATCGATCTTAACGACCATTTATCCATGGCTTAGCGCCCGATTGGTCCATGATCTCTATTTAAAGAGAATCGAGGGTCATTTGCTGATAATAGATTGTGAGAAACTCTCTTGTAAAATCTCTCTGTAATCTTTTTCTTTGCATTAATAAACTGCTCCAAGTGGCTATCTTGGCTGGGGCCATGGATGTTTCCCCATAGGGGTTTTACCACATGAAAACATCGGTGTGTTGATATTTGATCTGGTTATGTGAGTGGTTACTGAAGGTGTTCATTCTCTGTTGGAATACTTGTGTTGTCGAACATGGTATCAGATCCTGTTTGAAGACCCGCTCCTATTGTAGATCGAGATCGTGAAGCCGAGTTTCCTCATCTCCGTTTTCTGTCATTTACGTACATTTATGGGCTAAGAGGACTGTTCCATTGCATATGGAGAACTCGTTTTAGTTAGAAACATTTTTCAGTTCACTCGAAAAGGTTTCTGTTTGCCCAAGATACGACCATTACAGTCAGATCTAGAGTTATAAAGCCCGAATACGTTTTTTTAAAATTTCTGCAAAGTTTTATTTTGGTTTGATATTATTTATTTCCAGGTTTCTACTCTTTTAGATCCGTGTATTCTCTTTTCCCCTTTCCCTATGTGATATTGGAAAATCATAAACAGATAGGAAAAGGTCCATCTTCTGGGTAAGCTTACCGAGATCTAACCCTTGTTGTCATCGAGAAGCAGAATATTTTTCTTGTGTGAAAAGAGTTTTTTTTAGCACGCTCTCCAAGGCCGTCAAGTGTTTTTTTAGCACACTCAACAACAACAACAACAACAACAACACCCCCAATCCTCCTTCTGAACATTACAATATATTTGTTTTGCTAGACCATTTGGTTAAAAGTTGCCTTATTAAGTAAGAGGTCTTGGGTTCAAGTCTCTCTTTTGTTACCTTTTTTGAAAAAGTTCATGCTAAAATTGTAAAGTGTATTTCACTTCAAGTATAAAAGTGAATCACTATAAGTAGCTTTAATATTTTATTTTATAGTTATTTATTTTGCATGCAACTTTTTTGTTATAAAGTATCTTCATTGTAAAAGTGATCCCCACTTCTCTTTATAAAAGTGGGTCACTTCATAAAGCAACTTACACTATCATGTGGTCATTTGGTTACCATTTATGCCTTTTGTTTTAAAAGGGCATAACTCTCACATTCGAAGTCTGTTTTTAGTGTCGTTTTTTTTTAAAACAGCATAACTTTTCGAGCTCTTTCCATCCAGATCATCAGTTTTAGTTTTTAAATCCATATGATTTTCATATTTAATATGGCTTCTACAAGTAATTTTTTGCTTACCAGCACCAGCTACTACCAATGGAAATCTCATATGGAAGATTCATTAAGAAGTAAAGGCTTGTACCGGATTACCTTGGGAAAGGAAAAAGAACCCACTGATGATGATACGAAATCCAAATGGGCTAATAGGAGTGATGAAGCACATGAACTAATTGGAATGTCCATCTCTCCTGACTTAAGATACCACCTCCAACAAATTGATGACCCCGAAGAATCTTGGGACAAGAATGAATCTGTGTTTGGTAAACTCAATAGTATTCGAGCACAACAGTTATAAAATCAAGTACTGACCTTGGGTCCAAGTGATTTTTCTTACCTTGGAGACTATCTATCTAGGTTTAAAACACTCAGAATTTTATGTGAAGAATGTAAGATAAAAATGGAGAAAGAGCATTGCATCTATTTTATTATTTCTAATCTAGGTAGTGCATATTCTGTGTTTGTATCTACCTTTTATGCCACGAGAGAGGCTCTAGGGAAAGCTTATGAAAAACCCACTCTTGAGTCCTTTTGTGCTGCTTTGATTAGATAGGAAGATAAGATTGTACAACTTGGAGTGATCAACACTGCAGGTACCTCCAACATAGCCTTAGTTTCCCAGCAAAAAGATAAACCCAAGAATCCCAAGAAGTAACATCCTCGCCACAACAACAAGCAATATAAGGGTCCCAAACCCACTTAGACAACTTTTTCTCTGAATGGAGACAAAGGAGAAAAATATAAAAATAAGAAGACTGACAAGCATTACAACTTTTGTGATAAATATGGTCATGATGAGTCCAAATGTTTCAAGAAGATGGAAGCTTTAGAAGCATCGATGAAGAAGCACAACATCAATATTGATCCTACTTCTTCTTCTTCTTCTTCTTCTCATGGACATGCACTTTCTTCTTCTGGTTTCTCCTTCAATACACCTTCTACTTCTACTTCTGATAAGTGGCTTATTGATTCTGGAGCATCTTATCATATGGCTAAGGATAGAGACATATTTTCTACTCTAAATGAATGTAACACCAATAAAATATTTGTTGGTGATGATAGATCTCTTAGTGTTGAAGGATTTGGAACAGTACAAGTAGAAAATGGCCATTTCAATGATGTATTATGTGTTCCAAGTCTTTCTTGTAACCTTATATCAGTATATCAAATCACTCATTCAGGTGAAGGTAAAACCATAGAGTTTTCACCTCACCAAGTTGTAATCAAGGATCTAAAACATCCTAATCACGTTCTTGCAACTGGAATTGCTGATGATATTACCAGGTTGCACAAGTTTGACAACTTTGGGTCATCATATTTTTCATCAGTTTTTGTTGCTCATAGCGATGACTTGAGAAAACTTTGGCATCAGCATTTTGGTCATCTAAACTATCTCTCATTGCAACAACTATGTAATCAACAGATGGTGACTGGTCTTCCTCTTGTTTCATGCAGAGATGGTGTTTGTGATGGTTGTGTTCTTGGTAAACATCATCGAGACAATTTTGAAAAATGTGCCTCATGGCACACCTCGGATCCTTTGAAGCTTGTTCACAGTGATTTGTGTGGTCCACTTTCTTCTCCTTCTTTTTATGGGTGCAATATTTTCTTAACTTTCACTGATGAATTTTCCAGACGTACTTGGGTTTACTTCTTAAAACTTAAGAGTGAAGTTTTTGGCCTACAAGGCCCTTGTAGAAAAGAAATTTGGACATCAAATTCAAAGGTTAAGAACAAATAATGGAGGCGAATATGTTAACAATAATTTTACAAAGTACTGCACTACACATGGAATCCAAATGCAACACACTGTTCCATATACACCACAACAAAATGGTGTTGCTAAGAGAAAGAACCACACATTAAAAGAAATGGCGAATTGTATGATCTAATCTAAGGGAGTAAGTCTAAAGTCTTGGACGGAAGCCATCAACTGTGCAAATTACATGGTAAATCGCACTCCCACAAAGGCTCTTAAAAATATCACACCGGAAGAAGCTTGGGCTAAAATTAAACCAGATGTAAGTCACTTTCGTGTATTTGGCAGTATATCATGGGCTCACATTCCTGATGAGAAAAGGAAAGCATTGTAGCCTAAAAGTGAGAAGTGTATATTTGTTGGTTAGTCTGAAGATGTCAAAGGTTACATACTTCTTCAATCACATTGTAATGAAATTTTTGTTAGAAGAGATGTTAAATTTGATGAAAATCTCTTAGCCTACGAGCCTAATTCGACGTTTGTGCCTTCTTTGGCCTGGGAGCCTAATTCAACGGTTGTGACTTCTTTGGCTTGCGAGCCATCTTCAGTGTTTGTGCCTTCTTATGATCTGGTTTCTTCTTCAGATGATGACAGTGAGGATGAAAATCCACCTTTGCTTACTCACCCTCCTCCAGATGAGTCCTTTGAACTTGAACCAACACCAGTTCCACCGCTTCCTAGATGGGTCTGTTCAAAACAAGAAGCACCTGGTGATCTTGTCGGTGATCCTTTAGATCAACATCATACATGTTCACAGTTCCAACAAGCCTCTTCTCTTTTGGCTCAAGTTTCAGAAACTCATGATCTAGAGACATTTGCAGAAGCTTCAGGTCATCCATATTGGGATACAACAATGAATGACGAGTGTTGTTCTTTAATGGAAAATGATACTTGGAATCTTGTACCTCTTCCAAAAGTAAGAAAACTTGTCAGATGTAAATGGGTCTATAGAACTAAGTATGCATCAGATAGAAGTGTTGAAAGACACAAGGTTAGTTTAGTTTCCAAAGGATTTTCCCAAGTTGAAGGAATTGACTATCATGAAACCTTTTCCCCTGTAGCCAAAATGAATTCCATCTTCCTTGTTCTTGCCCTTGCTGCCTCATATAAATGGGAGGTCCATCAGATGGATGTTAAATCATCCTTCTTGCATGGAGATTTGCAAGAAGACATCTACATGGAACAACCTCCTGGCAATGTCCAAAATGACTCTAGCCTTGTTTGTTGACTCAAGCAATCTCTTTATGGTCTCAAGCAAGATCCCCGAGCTTGGTATGCCAAAATGGAAAACTTTATTATTCTCTAGATGCCATTTCGATCCTAATGTCTATACCAAGAAAGTAGGAAGCCATCTCATAATTCTTGTCCTTTATGTTGATGACCTTATCCTTACTAGTAGTGACTCAAAACTTTTAAACCATGTGAATACAAGCCTTAAGAAGAAATTTGAGATGACAGACTTAGGCTTTTTGCACTATTCCCTTGGACTCCAAGTTTTGCAAACCAATGAAGGAATTTTTCTTTCCTAGTCTAACTATGCCGGTGACCTTTTTCGTCGCTTTCACATGGATGATTGTAAACCAACCCCTTCTCCCTTCCATTCTGAAGTCAAGCTTACTTCCACCTATACTTCTCCCAAAGTTGATGCCATCACATACCGTCAGACATTTTCACAAAGTCTCTTACAAAAGCGAAGTTTTCCAAACTTCGATCTATGTTAGGAGATCAAGGAAGTTGTCATTAAGTTGGGATAGGCTCTAATGCCTCCTTCCTTCTCCTATTGTGTCACTATTGTAAATCCTTCAATCCTATCCCAAGTTGTCCTTAATGGGGGATGTTAGGATATTTAGACACTTAGGAGTTAGTAAAGATCTACTTGGTCTAATGTGTCATTAGGTAAACATGTGCTTCTTAGTGTGTTTCTTTAGTATGCATTAGTATGCATTTGTAGTTAGTAAATCTGACGGTCATGATGATCTAACGGTTCATACTCTCCTCGATCTTAACGACCATTGATCCGTGGATTAACACCCGATTGGTCCATGATCTCTATTTAAAGAGCATGGAGGGTCATTTTCCGATGATCGATTGTGAGAAAATCTCTTGTAAAATCTCTCTGTAATCTTTTTCTTTGCATTAATAAATTGCTCCAAGTGGCTGCGTTGGCTAGGGCCATGGATGTTTCCCCGTAGGGGTTTTACCACGTGAAAACATCGGTGTGTTGATCTTTGATCTGGTTATGTGAGTGGTTATTGAAGGTGTTCGTCCTTTGTTGGAATACTTGTGTTATCGAACACATCACTCATTTAAATTTACAGTTTCCATATAATGTTTAACTTTACTTTTTTGAAATCATTTAATTTGGATTGTGATTGCAAAAAATTATAACCATTAATGCCATATAATGTTTAACTCTTCTTCAAGGTGAATTGTTTCTTGTCCAAAAAGACACAATATGTTGATTAAACATGTTTAGAAACAAAAATACTT
>ML803016.1:118655-157378 GCA_009831015.1 Picea engelmannii
GCAAAAACAGAGGTTGTAGCCTCACAATGAGTTGGTGCTCATATGTATGATAATGTAAAGAATGTAGATAATACTTATCATATAAAGAAAATGAGGTTTTTACCCTGTATGGGTTTCCTCAGGAATTATCTGTCTCTGTCTTTATCATATATGTGACTGATGCTGAATGTGCCTTTTGTTTATCTCTCTGCATTATTGTGATCATCATTGAGTGCCTTGTAAAGATTTTAAAAGAAGCATAATTGTTTAAGCACAGTAACAACTGATTCAACCCCCCCCCTCTCACCAACAAGTGGTGCATTGTATTTTTCCAGGATCACTTGAGAGTGAGTTAAAGAACATGTCTAGTTGATGGTGCTGAAGAGTTTCTTGATGATGTAGCTAGTGCACGACGTCCCTTCTCATTTCAAAAATGATATCCAAATGCTCTGTAGAGAAAAATTGTTTCATATGATTCTTAGGATCCATGTCCTCCAGCTGTGAAGCCACTGTGTGCATGTCCAAATTGTATTGGGTCCCTTATTCCATTGGAGCTTGAGGTGACTCTTCCAGAATAGAGAATTTGTGAAAATTATGTTACTGCAGGGTAGGAGGGATGGAGGGCTTCTATGTTTGCACTGTAAAAACTGTCACAGGAACATCGAGTGATGAGAATTTGATAGGAGGGAATTCACCCTCCACTAGGAACGAACCACTTTCATAGGCTACCCAATTTTGAGTTGTGGAGGGAGATGAAACATCTTGCAGATCCGGGGGTTGAGACAGAATAAGTAGAGGAGCAGGGTTAGTTCTTCTGGAAATGAAGTCATAGTAGGTCTGACCCCTTTTTGTCTTTCCATGCTCTTTGGGCATGTTGAGTGTGAGGGTATGGAGGATATTTAACAAAGGTGGAGAGGATACTCGAGAGATGGAGCATTGGAGTAGAGGAGACTTGAGAGTTGGAGCAGCTTTGGACATAGCCGTCATGAAAGAGGTGGAGCTGTCACTAAGAAGAGACATCACAATAGAGCATGTTCCTTCCATTGTAGATACCTTGGAGCCTGAATTAAGAAGAAACTGCAACCAAGTACCATAACTAATATCATCCAGCTCCATTCCAAACATTCCTATTAATTTTTTCATGTGAAACAATCCTCCATCCATTTCTTCAACAATTAAGAACAACATCGGGAGGAAGGGAAGGAGGAGGGTGGTGATGTCTTGCATGATGTCCATGTGGCACCCCATCCAGGGAAATGAAGTCTTTCTGGGCTAAATCAAGACACTACAAGAGAAGAGAGCGAGTTGGGAGTAGAGTTGCATCAATGGAGAGGTCATTCCCCTCTAAGGATACTCCTTCATTAGCTAGTTTTTCTGCGATTTTGTTTGCCTCTTGTTAGATCTAGGAGGGGATTAGGGTGAGTCAGGGGCATAAAAGAGAATGAAATACTTCTAGTGTTCTTAGGAGGTTCCTGCTCTGGGATATTTTTATAGGATTGGATCCGTTGATAATTTTGGAGGCCACAGGGATGATCATCTATGAGTCTCCTTCTATAATCAGTTTATTTAAGCCTAAACTTAAGGCCAAATGAATGCCATGAATAAGGCTCCACATCTCAACAGAATTATTAGAGTCAAAACCTAGGCTTCCTGCTAGGATGTGGATGACTCTTCCATTGATATATCTTATTTCCACCCCAAAACTTGCTCATCCCGGATTGCCTTTCGATGCTCCATCAAAGTTTAGTTTAAAAAAAATAGGGGGGGAGGTATTTTCTAGGAGTTGGGACTAGAGATGTGCATGGGTTTGGTATTAATATTGAGAGGACATTAAGGTGGAGACAAATTTAAGTGCCAGTGATCAAGGATGATGTGTTTATTGGGATTGTGCAATAAATCTTCTTGGGTCCAATGTTGGGAACATAAAGTCTCCTGGATGTAGTTCAAAATCTTGGACCAAATGACGATTGGTGGAGAAGGTTTGGTATATAAGTCTCTTTTTTTTGTTCCTTCCAAATTTTCCAAACTACAAACCCGGGTAAAGGTTTCCAAATCCTATTGAGGATGGCATTGTTAAAGGAAGTTGCTACCCATTGCTCCAAGGTAGTGATTATAGTGTCCCTATTTCTATTCGTTCTCCTCATCATTTGTGAAAACTAGTCCCAAATCATTGAGATGGAAGAGAATTGGTTGAGTAGGTTTTCTCATGATTCTTCATGTTGTAGGAAGAGGTATTTGCTAGGAGTTGGGACTGGAGATGTGCATGGGTTTGGGATTAATATTGAGAGGAATTTGAGGTGGAGACAAATTTAACTGCCACTGATCAAGGATGATATGTTCATTGGGATTGCGCGAGAAATCTTCTTGGGCCCAATGTTGGGAACATAAAGTCTCTTGGATGTAGTCCAAAATCTTGGACCAGATGACGGCTGGTGGAGAAGGTTTGGTATAGAAGTCTCTTTCTTTTGTTCCTTCCAAAATTTCCAAACTACAAACCCAAGTAAAAGTTTCCAAATCCTATTGAGGATGGCATTGTTAAAGGAAGTTGCTACCCATTGCTCTAGGGTAGTGATTATATTGTCCCTATTTCTATTCGTTCTCCTCATAATTTGTGCAAACTGGTCCCAAATCATTGAGCTGGAAAAGCATTTCTTGAGTAGGTTTTCTCTTGATTCTTCATGTTGTAGGAAGAGATGACAGATAGAAGGCCTAATAAATCCTCACTTTCATAGGTTATCCCAAGTTAGGATGTGGTTTTGTATTAGAATCCATAAGAAAGTGATTTTTTTTTTCCAAAGATGTGAGTTCCAAACTATGGTCCATATTTTGTCCTTCGGCTGGAGGTGAAACTTAGCTGAGAAGTTGTAAGATTCTTTTATTGAAAATGTGCCCAGAGGAGAGTGTCCCCAGCGTAAGATATCTGGTCCCTCCCGAATGAGAATTTTCCTTTGTGTTGCTAATTCCTTCCAGGGTTGGAAATTGCAATCAACCAGAAGATTAAGGTCAAAGTGGAGAACCTTCCATTTCTGCCAGTGGGGGGGATTGGCTCTGTCTACCAAATATCGGTAAATATGAGCATGTCCCTTTGTTTCATATGTTCTTGAATATGTTGCAGTCTTTCCAAATAATTTAAGGGTGGCATCTGTTTCCAGGAGTCAGACCAAAACAAACCATTTTTTCCATTGTGAAGTTCCCAAAAGGCATGTTGTTGTATGAGAGGACAATTATTCCAAGCTACATTCCAAATGTTTGAGCCGAAGGTTTGATCCACCAACCTAATGAGTTGTTCATCATTTATGTTGGGAGCATATTTTCTTTTCCATAGGCGTGCCCAAATTTATTTTGGTTTCTTTAGCAACCGCCACTGTATTTTATCCCCCATCACTACATTCAACATGCCTAGATCCTGAAGACCAAGCCCTCCATTGAGGTTAGGTTTGCAGAATTTTTCCTAGCTTACGAGGGAAATTTTTTTCCCTATTTTGTGTCCTTGCCAAAGTAATTGTTGAGCCTCCTTTTTGTCACCTCCAATTGCCTTATCCTGCCCATATCTTGACCACTTTTTCCTAATACTTATGCACTCTCTTCCTATTTTCCTCATTAGACGTGTCCTTTAGAAATTATTAAATATATATGAGGTAACTAATGTTTAATCATGATTTATGATGATTTATTAATGATTAGGATTGAATATTTGTTGTTTAGAACTCTCTAATTACTTTGGACGATTCCAACAGACTTCATGACAACAACTCCTATTTCTATGCTCGTATGGTACTTGTTGTTGAGTTTGTCCGGTACCTATTATTGAGTTGGTCTGGTATCCTCACACTTGTTCAATACCTGTTGTCGAGTTCGTCCGGTACCGATTGTTATGCTCATCCAGTACCGATTGTTATGCTCGTCCGGTACCGACTTGTATGACTATGTGCGTCCGATACCTAGTTATGCAGCTATGTGCGTCTGATACTCGTTCTGAATTTCCATGTTTAGGTGTTTGAACAAGATTGTTCTCGATGAGTCCAAGGAATTTTTTGGTTCAAACATTCTTTGTTCATTGGAGACCATGATACATTTCATCACTCATGCACTTTGTGTCATGATGATGAAATCATTCCCTTAAAAATCGATGTATCATCCAATTGTGATATTTATGCAAGTATTTGATGTTATCTTCAAACTTTGATTGTAACAGATGCCTCTCTTTAAAGAGAGAGCCTTATAGATGATAGACATATACAAATATAGAATTAAGCATTGTTATTCTATAAGATTGGTTCTCGAAGAATAGTGGATTGTACCTCCATTTTCTAAAGTAATGATATAATTTTAGTTCACGGATTATATATGTGTATTTACATCTTCTCTCCTGTAAGTTTCTCTTAAGAGCTTCCTTGTTGGTAAGACAATGGTCCACCAAACCAATCAAGGTAAGTCTCTTTGTAATTAATTGTGAATATGATTATGGTTTTCTATGTGTGTGGAAATAGTAATTTTATGTTTGATTACATCATCTAATTTCATCCCTGTCATGTTTCAGTGATACATTTAATAGCAGGCCACATGGATGTGTGGTAATTTTGAGTAAGTGAGAGTTGTGTGTGTAATGTGAGATATCTGAGTGTAAATATTTCTAAGTAATTATTTGTTATCTTTGTGTGAGTATATGAGAACAGTCATTTGATTTAAATGCTTTAGTGTTTTGTCTATACTAAATGCTATAGTGTTTGTTTTCATTTTGAAAATCTAAGGACAAGTTGGATTTCCATCTTTCACCATACATGAGACTGTAATGGAGCATTCCACTACACTTAGATTTCTCTTCTAGAATTGATTAGACTACACCTTGAAAACACAAGCACAATCAAGACCTCCATCTCTCACCCTACATACACTTATAATGGAGTGTTTTTCCCTGCCTGGTATTTCTTTTAATCTTGATTAAGTTTCCTTTTAAAAGTATGAAAAGCGTTAACTGTTGTTTGTGTAGTTTCTCCAAGAGATAGAATCACAATTCATCTTTACCTTTCATGAGCCACCAATGAACAGATCCATCACCTGAGAAAGATCTCTGGATTATATGCTTCTTGATAAGTTATGCTTTCTGAATTTTGAATTGTGTGGAGGGTGTTATTTGAAAGGTGTGAAAACAGAGTATTTGGTTTTGAAATTATGTTCTTACATAGACTATACTCAACAAACATAGGTAATTATTTGTTATCGACACATACAATGCATCAAATCTATTGATTATGAAACTAGATTGACATATTAAATGATTGAAATATATTGAACATATAAGTGCACCAACATTTTGGCGTCATTTCCGGGGAGTTGTAAATGGTAATAGGTATTGTTTGCATCAGATTGCTTTTATGGTTTTGGAGTGGTTTTAAAGATGACCTGAGGGCGGGGAGATCATGGTAAGACGCGAGGGAAGAGCCCACACATCCACTTTAGTGGTGTTGCTCGAAAGTCAGGTTTTCCTCTTACCTTAAGTAGTTAGATTTTGTGTTGAGATAATATTTAGATCTTATTTTTATGTGTAGACGTAGAGCTAAAAAAGTTAATTTATTGCATCCAAAATTGCAGAAAATTCAAGAAAACCCCCCAAAGTTATAGAAAAATCAAGAAAAACCACCCATACTAACTCAACTAATGTGTGTGTAGGAAAAATTATCATAGGAGAGAGTTCAAAGGAAGTAATTTAAAATACAACCAAAGGTCCTAAATCTGAAGCTATTGTTCAGATTGAAAACATATTACAACAAGCAAGAAGGGAAGCACTAGAGACCTAGTCAAAAGAGAGATCTTTTAAAGAGACAGAGGTAGTGGTAGAAGAGGTCGAATTCGCCATTGGAGAAACACACAAAGTACTGGAACAATTGGATATCCCAACCAACCCAGTGGTTGAACCATCAATTAGTAGGGAAACATCACTTGCAACCTATAACGTGCTATATGGAGATATGGAAGATGAGGAGGGGAATGGAAACAATGAAACAAATACATTTGGATTCCCAATATTAGACATTACTAGAGATGTTGCTATGAAAAATATCACACTGTCATCACTACCTCACTTCCATGGTATGTCAACAAAAGATCTTGATTCATTTTTATTTGAATTTGATATACTATGTAGGAGTTATAATTACACTGATAGTGAACAAAAACTAAAACTCTTTCTAGCCACACTTAAAGACTCAACATTAAGGTGGTTTATGAGCCTAGTAGAGCACATTATATTATCTTGGGATGGTATGAAGGAAACGTTCCTCCAGAATATCGGGATTATTTCCGACCTAGAGATTCTAGGAATGATATATTTAAAATGCAACACTTTGAGGAGAAAAGTTTGGAATATTACCTAGAAAGGTTCCTATATAACTATCAAAATACATTTTTTTTCTTAGACACAACTACAGTTAGGACCATCTTTCTGAAGGTTATAAGGGATGACTATATTGAGGTACTAAACATCATGAGTTTTGTGGATGTATATTAGAAGCCATTTGTAGCCATTGCATAGTACTATAAAAGGTACTTTTGCAGCCAAGCCAAAATAGGAAGAAGTGTAAGGGATCCTATAGGAAGAACTACCAAACCTACTCCAGGAGGTGTTACAAGGATAGAATTAGGGAATTTGCTAGAAAACTTCAAAACAAACATCATAAACACAATTAACACCCAGTTGGACACCATGAAGATAAAAAAGAAACAAGAATAAGAAAATGCTACTTTAGCAATTTTTTGTCCTCGGTGTAGGAAGAGACATCCTAAAAAAGAATGTCCTATTAATTTCATTGAAATTTGTGGGATTTTTACAGAATATCACCCTACCAATGAGTGCCCTTCCTTACCTAGACTAAAATCCTTTTTTAAGGGAGGGGGAGAACCTCTGGAAACATCATATTTCCCTAAGAGAGCATGGATACTACAAAATCCTAATATGTTTTACGATCCTAGCACACAATACTCACAACAACAATGGATCCCTCCAATGCCTTACTCTCAATGGACACATCAACAACCACAAGTCCAACCTTAGCAACACAGATGGAGGGGCCCTACATATGGTAATGTTCCTTTTCAACCACCAACTTTTCCTACTTACCCACAATATCCTTCAAATATATCTCAGTTGTTACAAGGGTTTAATCCACCTTCTTTACCTCCACCTTCCGAGCTGCAACAACAATTCACCTTTCCTTTGAAACAAAATCAACATCAACAAATGCAAGCTGCACCTAATCCAAACCCCCCTCGGCCTACCCATATTCCTGCACAACCCATCCCTAATCTGAACAATAGACCTACTCAACCTGTACAGAATCTTGAAGTACAGACTTTCCCAACTTATGTAATAACTCATACTTCACTAAATGAAATTCAATTGAGATCTGGGAAATTCTTGAATAAACCAAATTCTACAGTGGTTATTTGAGAAAAAGAACAAATATATGACCAACCCAATGAAAAGGAATATATCCTTGTACAAGAAGAAATTCCTCCTCACACTCCTCAACCATCAGAAATACCTCAGGGAACTAATCCTCCACCCTATCCAAAAAGGTTTCTTGTGAAGAAGCCCGAGGTACCTCTAGGACATGAATTATAAGATGAATTAAGGAATATATGTGTAAAGATTCCCCTACTCCGAGACATCAAATATATTCCTATCTAAGCTAAAATTATAGGGTATCTTTGCATCAAAAATCCTGGAAGGAAGAGGAAGGAACCTCATATTATACAAGTGGTTGGAAAACTATCAAAATTTATATAAGAAATGTCATCCAAATATAATGATCCAGGAAACCCAGTGGTGACTTTAGAAATTAATGGTATTTATTTGTCAAATACACATATTGATCTAGGGGAAACAATAAATGTTATGATTGTTGAAACTATGTGTATGCTGCAACTAAATCATTTAAGGCCAACACATAGCTTGTTGGAATTGGCAGACAAATCAATCATCAACAAAACAGGAAGCCTAAATGATGTAACAATTACTTTATCCTATTGGGAATATCCCGTGGAATTCTTGGTAATTCATTCAAAATCCTCCAAACCTGGACATCTAGTTGTGCTTGGTCAACCTTGGTTGGCCATTGCTGATGCATTTATTAGTTGTCAGTCTTGGGAGATGACAATTTCTAATGTGACCCATAGTCATAAACTTGTTCTCTTTCCTCCTGCCCAAATAACCACTGAAGTTCCTTTATGGTTGGAGAATACCTATGGGGAGGAGAACTGTGCTCAACTCATGTTAACACTTGAGAAAGCAAAAGGAGTTCAAGAAGAAACTAAAGAACATATTTTAAGCTTATTTCTATCCAATACAAAATGCATTGAGTATCCTCAATATTTTCCAGAATTCACACATATTTTCAGCCCTGAATTTCAGGAGGTTTGGCATCCCTCCACTTCTACATTATTTACTATATCATCAATAAGTGGAAAATAAAATTCAGTTGTTTGTACTGTTGAAATCAATCCTGGACAATCCCTGTATATAAATTCTAGCCTGAAATTAGATCAACAACAAAAATTGATCCAAATGATTCAAGGACAGTCCGATTCTTTTGCATGGAATTACTTTGATATGAAAGGAATTCACCTTGATACCTGTATACAACATATTTACACCAATGATCAAATCATACATGTTAGGCATCCCCAAAGAAGAATGAACCCAACCTTAAAATACATAGTGAAAGAAGAGATCCAAAAACTCCTACATGTCAATTTTATTTACCCTATTTCAGATAGCAAGTGGTTATCCACATTAGTTATTGTCCCTAAGAAGAATAGAAAATGGAGAATTTTTCTGGACTTCAGGGAGATGAACAAAGCTACCTATAGAGATTATTTTCCCTTGCCTTTCATAGACCAAGTCTTGGACATATTTTCTGGGAAGAGGTACTTTTCTTTCTTAGATGGGTTTAGTGGGTATAACCATATCCAAATTTCCCCTGAAGATCAAGAGAAAGACACATTTACTTTCCCATGGGGTACTTATGCTTATAGGGTTCTTCCCTTTTGTTTGTGTAATGCCCCTACCACCTTTCAGAGGGATGTCCTAGCTATTTTTTCTGATTTAACACATGATTGTGTAGAAGTCTATATGGACGACTTCACAGTATATGGGGATGATTTCCAACATGCATTGGAGAATTTGGAGAAATTATTGATCATATGTAGAGAGACTAATCTTTCCCTTAGCGATGAAAAATCTAGAATGATGCTCATTGAAGGGATTGTCTTGGGTCATCATATTTCTGGTACCAGAATAAGGGTAGATCCTGCTAAAATTGATATTATTTCTCAAATCAGGATCCGTAGCTCACATAAACAAGTTAGAAGCTTCTTAGGGCATGATGGGTATTATAGGAGATTCATTCAAAATTTCACAAAATTGGTTTCCCTACTATTCAAATTGTTATCAAAATAGGATGAATTCCATTGGGATGGACAATGTCATATTTCTTTTGAAATTTTAAGGAAAAATATTTCCATTGCCCATGTGTTAAGAGGACCAAATTGGTATCTTCCCTTTAATATTAGCACTGATGCCCCAATTACTTCTTTGGAAGTTGTTCTAGGACAAATACAAAACCAAATTCCCTATTCTATCTACTTTGTCAGCAAAAATATCTTCCCTACCGAAGTAAATTATACTGTCACTAAAAATGAATTCTTATCAGTAGTTCATGCCATTACTAAATTGAAACACTACATAACAGGGTATGAGGTTTTTGTACACACAGACCACTCAGCCATTATATTTTTAATTAATAAGCCCATGACAAATGCTAGAGTTACTAGATGGCTGCTACTATTGCAAGAATCTAATATTACTATCATTGACAGAACTAGAAAAGATAACCTTGCTTTTGATTTCCTATCTAGACTTATTCATATAGGTGATAATGCATCAGTGGATGACAATTTTCCAGATGAAAGTATGTTTGCTATTTCTACTTACATTCTTTGGTATGAAGATGTGGCTAACTATCTTGTAACAGGAAAATTACCTCAAAATATGCCCCTTCGAGAAAAATACAGGATTATTCAGCTGAGTGAAAACTATATGTGGGATGATGCATGTCTATACCATACATGACCTGATTTGGTGATTAGTCGAAGATGTGTATGGGAGGATGAGATGTATGATATCTTCAAATCCTACCATGATGGCCGATGTGGAGGCCATTTTGTTGATAAGAGGACACCATACAAAATACTACAGTCAGGCTACTACTGGCCAACTATTTTCAAGGATGCAAAGAAGTATGTGGCTAGTTGTGATGATTGTCAGATGATGGGGAAACCAACTACAAGTGATGAGATGCCTCTCCAATATCAGGTAGTAATTGAACATTTTGATAAATGGTATTTGGACTTTGTAGGACCTATCAACCTCATGTCTCGAAGAAGAAGGTATATAGTGGTCTGTACAAATTATGTGACTAAATGGGTAGAGGCTAAATATTTTTACTCTACAAATGAACAATTTGTTGTTGAATTTCTATTTGAATATATATTTACTCATTTTGGTGTGCCTCAAGAAATAGTGACAGACCAAGGAACCCAATTTACCTCTAATTTGGTCAAATCCATCACTGAACAATATCAGATTAAACATAGAAAATCCTCACCTTACCACGCTCAAACAAATAGACAAGTGGAATCAACTAAAAAGGTGATAGAGGTTATACTTACCAAGATAGTTTAGTTACACCATAAATATTGGGTGGATCATTTTCCTGAGGCCTTATGGGCCTAGAGAACAACTTGAAGAAACACAAAAGGCCATACACCTTATGAATTAGTGTATGGGAAGTAGGTGTTTCTTCCCATAGAATTTAAAGTAAAAACTTTAAGGACTGCTATGCAATTAGGAATCAATTTGGATGAAGCCTAGAAAT
The DNA here is from genome assembly GCA_009831015.1 of Picea engelmannii. NCBI lineage: Eukaryota > Viridiplantae > Streptophyta > Pinopsida > Pinales > Pinaceae > Picea > Picea engelmannii. The sequence continues at coordinate 129,569 of ML803016.1, forward strand.
AGAGGATACTGCGGTTGAATGAACTTGATGAAATCAGGAAAGATTATCTACAGAGTACACTCATTCAATAACTAAGGACTAAATGGCATGACAAGTACATCAAGAAGAAATCCTTTCAACCGGGAGATTGGGCCCTTCTATATGACAATAGGTTCAAGAATTTCAAGGGTAAATTGTCCACTCAATGGTTGGGACCCTATGAAGTAGACACAGTTTATGAAAATGGTTTAGTGAAGATAAAAAATATTAATGAAGATCATACCTCCTTTGTTGTAAATGGGAATAGATTGAAATCTTATCATAATCCTTTGTCTAAAGAGGATTTTATCAAACAAGTTCTCCTCCTGCTGAACCACCACTGTAAGTTTTTGTCGTGTGATTTAATTTAACTTTGTACATATATGTATATAGGAGTGTGTTAGATAGTGATTTTTGATGTTACTAACAAAAGCATAAGATGATTGTGTTCTCATGTAGATAAGTAATAAGGAGGACATATGCTAGGTGTAAGTTTATTCCTTTACCCAACCCTGGTAGATTACTCATGGGAAAGGAGCCTAATGGAGTTTTATTTAATTTTTTTAGACTCCTAAAAATTGAAAACACTGGAGAGAATTAACTGATATGGGCTCGAGAAAAATCTATAGGACAGTATATGGAGTTTTCTTTAAGTTTTTCAGACTCCTAAAAATTGAAAACACTGGTGAGCATTAACGGATCTGGGCTCGAGAAAAATCCACAGGACAATATATGGAGTTTTATTTAAGTCTTTTAGACTCCTAAAAATTGCAAATATCAGTGAGAATTAACTAATATAGGCTCAATAAAAATCCATAGGACAGAAGTAGTTAGGTTCTTGTTTCCAATAAAATGGAAGTGGCAACATAAGAAGTGGTTTGTCTGGTTCCAAAAAGAGGAGGTTTATGCACCTCTATAGGAGAATGTCCAGCTATAGTTTCCTTCTTGTTACAGATCTTGGAGCCCAACCATTGGGTCTTTTTCCTCATTTTATGATACTTCCGCTGCATTTTCAACACCCCTGTACTAGTGTGTTGTTTATAACTTTTTCAACATGGTCATTCAGAGGAACAAATTCATATGCAACATTTGAGAGTGCCAAAATATACTTTAGATTGACCCTCAAGACATGTTTAGACATGAATAAAAATCCTACACAAGATGCCAGGTACTTTACCAAAGTTGATCCGGTACTAAAGAAACGGTCTTTGAATTCATCCGGTACTAAATTGACTCTCGGTGTTGGTCCGGTACTAAATCAATTCTCTATGTTGGTCCGGTACTAAATCGACTCTCTATGTTGGTCTGGTACTAAGTCAATTCTCTGTGGTGGTCCGGTACTAAAATGATATTTTGTGTTGATCCAATACTAAGTTTGTGATCCAATATTAATGATGGGATTTAGGTAACATTGTTCTAGATTTGATATTGCTTTAAGTGATCAAATACATTTAAGGTAATAGAGGTATGGACTCAAATGTTTATTCCTTTTTATTAAGAATCACATGAATTTTGTATTATACATATGGTTACCCTCATATTCCCTTGTCATCTTGAGTTATTAAACCTCCATATCATTATTTTCCAAAATTTTCATGATTTCCCCTGTTTTTCAAAATCAATTGTGATGTACATAAATCTCTTCAAGAGGTGATCATCCAATTTGGAATATTTTGTCAAAAACCTTCATTTGTATGATGAAAAAACTATAATTATGCCATCTTCTATGAACTCATGTTGTTCAAACTTATGACGTCAAATGCTACCCAATGGTGAATTTTGGTCACATCACCCACATTTGTCATAATGATTGCGAAAGTCGATAAGAATGGGATGTGATGCTACTTATAGGTATGATCGTCCCCTTATCCGTGAACATGATCCTTAGGAATTATTTATGATTCCTTCCTTACCTCGCTATCATTTCAAAGAATTGACCTTTGTCTTCTCATTTTCATTATATACGCTCTTCTAGATGGCTTTGCCATCCAGATGAGCATTAATTAACCACTTCCTACTATACACCACTCTATCTTCTCCTACTGTCTCATTACTCTGCTTCCATCACTATGTTATCATAATTTTACATCCATTACCAAACCTTCACCCAAATTCTATTTCCCATACTTGTTTTAAAACTCATCTTTAAGTCGGCATGGGGGTTGACAAGAATGAACCAATGTTCCATCTGTACACATAAATGGAGGAGTATCAATCTTGCAAAGAAAACTTTGAAAGGGTTGGATGAGTTCCCTTCTTAGAAAAATTCAGAGGAAATCATGAGGGGGTATCTCATGCCTTCACCCAGACTTATGATGGAGAGAGCGTCCAGTTGGGGGACCTAAAACTAATGATCACTGAAGCCACCATAGTAGGGGCGATCAAGTTACCTTCAAATGGAGAGAAGTATTTCAAAAGCATCATCATTGACATGAGCCTCCCTAAGAAATTCTTGAATCCTGAGCACCTGGACCCATATTGGACAAAAGGTATCTCCAGAAGATGGATCAAAGAAGAATATTGGACAATGCTTGTTTTCTTACATAAATTTTTAACTTATGAAGGGAGGTATGCCATAACCTTTCTTTATCATTTAAGGATTTTGTTCCATTTTGAAGGAGGCCCACACATAGACTTTCCCCATTTCCTTTGGATGATTTTGAACAAGATGATGAGGGAGGTTAAGTCTTCATATAAGAATCCCAAAACTAGTCTCTACCACCATGGGCTGATGAAACTCTTGGCTGCCCATGAATTAAGAAAATGAGATAGTAGTTGGAAGAAATTCCTCACATAAAACTTTGCTCAAGAGATTTCTGAGTCTGTGGAAGGGAGTGTAACAGGGGAAAATAGTAAAGGGTTGGGAAGGAAGAAGGGAGATAACAGAAAGAAAGGACATAAATCTAGTAATAAAATCAATCTTGTTGGCCCTAGTTCACCACAATATGTAAGTAAATTGGAAAAAGGGAAGACAATAGGTTTACAAGAATAGTCTGCACCTATGGTGGAATAGTCATCTAACACCAAGAAAATTCACCCAAAACTTTCCACTAAAATTAAAACACAAATTAGTTTGAAAAAGAGGAAGAAACAAAAGTCCGGTAGTGATGATTGAGAGGTTGCAGACACTGCCCCAAGGTAATTGTTAAATTACCTCATGAGCAGGATGGAGAAATTCTAAAAAGTACTCTGGAAGCAATTTTTTAAATACCTCAGGAGCAGGTTGGGGAAATTGTATATAACACTCCAAAAGAAATTGTTGAGGTGCCTAAAGAGAAGGGTGGAGAAGAAGAAAAGACCGCTAAATTGAGAGTCAAAAGAAAGAGGAAATTCAGAGTCAATGAGGGGAGTACTATAACACAATCCTCTAGTAGGAATACAAGGAGTACACTAGAGGAACAAGTTACTGCCCCTATATCCAAGCCCCGAGGTAGAAATAAAAGCAGTGCACAAACATAACAAGTTCTAGTCTCCCCACCTAAGTCCTCTAGAGGAAAAATAAAGAAGGCATAGGACAAACAAATTCCAGTACCCATTTCTGAGTTTAAAATGAAGAATATGAGATCATTTAAGGAGGAAGTTTATGTTCCTGTTAGCACACCCAAGGAAGTCCCAGGTCTAGGACGAAGAACCTCCCAGAGTATGGTTAAGAAGGGGACAGTTCCTGATGTCCCTTCTTTTGCAGAGGATCCAGTGGACATTCCAACCTCACCAGAACATGACAATATGTATGTGACAACTATTAGTGAAGAAAATGAATTAGTGACAGAGACATTAAAGGAACTAAGGAGATAAGTTGAAGCCAGGGAAGATATAACTGAGAAAGAAACACATGAACTCTGACCAAACATCAGTTGGAATAAAAAGTTAAAAATATTACAAAACAAAATGAAGAGTTGAAGGAACAAGTAGAGGAGTATAAAGTATTGGATAGGCACATCAAGAAAGAGAATGCACAGTTGAAGGAGAATAACTACAGACTATAGGGTGAACATGATGAGGTCTCTGCCAAGCTGAACAAAGTTTTACGCCTAATACAATATACACAAGTTATTAAGAGGGAGATTAAGGACGAGGCTTCAGATTTGGATATCTTAAAACCATGCAGTTAATGTTCAAGTAAGATAGAGGATAAATACCATTTTTGAAATTTTGAAGACTAATTCAGTATTTTTCCATGAGGACATGAAATGACTTAAGCATGGGGGAAATGTTGAGCCTCCTTTTTTTCACCTCCAATTCCCTTATATTTCCCATATCCTGACCATTTTTTCCTAATACTTATGCACTCTCTGCCTATTTTCCTAATTAGATGTGTCCTTTAGCAGTTATTGCATACATATGAGGTAACTGGTGTTTAATCATGATTTATGATGATCTATTAATGATTAGGATTGAATATTTGATGTTTAGAACTATCTAATTACTTTGGATGATTCAAGAAGACTTCATGACAACAACTCCTATTTTTGCGCTCATATGGTACATGTTGCTAAGCTTGTCTGGTACCTGTTGCTAAGATTTTCTGATATCCTCGCGTTCGTCCAATACCTATTGTTGAGTTTTTCTGGTATCCTAGCATTCTTATGGTACCTTTTGATGAGTTTGTACGGTACCGACTTATATGACTGTGTGTGTCCAGTACTGAGTTATGCAGTTGTGTGAGTCCGTTACCCGTTCTGAATTTCCAAGTTTGGGTGTTTGAACAAGATTGTTAGGTATGGGTCCAAGGCATTTGTTGGTTCGAACATTCTCTATTCATTCAAGATCATCATACATTTCATCACTCATGCACTCTGTGTCATGAAGATAAAATCGTTCCCTTAAAAATTGATGTATCACCCAATTGTAATATTTATGCAAGTATTTGATGTTATCTTCAAACTTTCATTGTAATGGATACCTCTCTTTAAAGAGAGAGCCTTGTACATGATAGACATATACAAATATAGAACTAAGAATTGTTATGTTGTAATATTGGTTCTTGAAGAACTGTGGATTGTACCTCCATTTTTTGAAATAATGATATAATTTTAGTTCATGGATTATATGTGTGTATTTACATCTTCTCTCCTGTAAGTTTCTCTTAAGAGATGCCTTATTGGTATGGAAAGGGCCCATGAACCCAATCAAGGTAAGTCTCTTTGTAATTAATTGTGAATATGATTCTTTTTTTTTTTTTTGTGTGTAGACAGAGTAATTTTATGTTTGATTACAACATCTAATTTCATCGATGTCATGCTTTAGTGATACATTTAATAGAAGGTCACATGGATGTGTGGTAATTTTGAGTAAGTGAGAGTTGTGTGTGTAATGTGATATCTCTAAGTGTAACGATTTTTTAGTAATGATTTGTCATGTTTGTGTGAGTATATGAGAACAATCATTTGATTTAAATGATTTAGTGTTTTGTTTATACTAAATGTTGTTGTGTTTGTTTTCATTTTTCAAATCTAAGGACAAGTTGGATCTCCATCTTTCGCCATACATGAGCCTGTAATTGAGCATTCCACTACACTTAGATTTCTCTTCCATAATTGATTAGAATACACCTTGCAAACACATGCATAATCAAGACCTCCATCTCTCATCCTACATGCACCTATAATGGAGTGTTTTACCCTTCCTGGTATTTCTTTTAAGGTTGATTAAGTTTCGTTTTAAAAGTATGAAGAGTGTCAATTGTTGTTTTTGTAGTTTCACGAAGAGATAGAATCATAGTCCATATTTACCTTTCATGAGCCAATAATGAACAGATCCATCACCTGAGAAAGAACTATGTATTATATGCTTGTTGATAAGTTTTTCTTTCTAAATTGTGAATTGTGTGGAGGGTGTTATTTGAAAGATGTGAAAACATAGTATTTGGTTTTGAAAGTGTTTTATTACATAGACTATACTCAGAAGAATATGTAATTATCTTTTATCGACACATATAATGCATCAATTCTATTTATTACAAAATTGGATTGACATATTAGATGATTGTAATATATTGAACATATAAGTGCACCAATATGAAGTTTCTTTGCATATTGTGAATGGATTTGATTACAGATTGTGGGGTTGCTAGAGAAGAATATAGATAAATGGGTAAATATTGGAGGAATGACTTGATAAGGACTAGGCAAGCATCTAGATTGAGAGTATAGAAAGTCCACGAGTTTAGGCAATGAGTTAGGGATTGCATGAGAGAGTCCTAGGATATGTTTCTGGTTGTGGAATAAGTGAGAGGGATACCAAGGTAATTGGATAAAAGGGAGCTCCTGAGAATGCCTAGTAGGAGAGAGATATGACATTGGATGGAAATGGGGGTATTGAAGAAGAGGAGAAGTGATTTATCCATATTTATGGTTGTGTCAGAGGCCTCACTGAAATCCATGAGTATGGAGTTGAATTTCAAGGATTCTTGCACCGTGGGAGTCCCTATCAACATTGTTTCATCCAAAAATTAGTTGTGGGATGCTACTATATGTAGACCATGTAGAGCCATGCCCTGCAAAGATCCCTCTACAATTAAAGGCTATATTTATCTTCCTAGACCCTCGACCATGATAACTAAGAGGAAGGGGGAAAGTGGGTATCCTTGGCTAATTCCTCTTGATGGTGTATACGTCTTGGATGGAACCCCATTGAAAAGTATGGAGGAAAATGTTGAGGAAGTTATATTAAGGATCCAACGAACCCAACCACAATCAAAACCAAAATCTAGGAGGAGAGAGTGCATATATTTCTAGCTAAGACAATCAAAATATTTTGAAAGATCATTCTTGATAAGCATACTTGGTTTCTTTGTGGTATTTAAAGAGTGGAGAAACTCATGTACCAAGATGACATTATCCATGATTTGTCACCCCTCCACATATCATGATTGTTCCTTGGAGATAATGAAGGGAAGGATTTTCTTGAGTCAAAGGGATATGACTTTAGTAATAATTTTGTAGACCACGTTGCATAACACAATTGGCCTAAATTGATGTGGCTATGAGACAAATTCCTCCTTTGGAATTAGATTAAGGAAAGTATCATTAAGAGCAGAGAGCACCTCTTAAGAGGTACAATATTCTTCTATGAGATTCCAATCATCTTCCTTAACCATCGACCACCAATGATGGAAAAGATCAGTAGTGAAGCCATCCAGTCCAAGCGCTTTACCAACTAGAATTTCCTTTATGGCTTCATCCACTTCCTTAATGGTGATCAGTCTCACTAGTGCTTCATTCTACTCCTGAGTTATAATATTAGGGATATGTATAGTTATATTATTTGTGGCTTGATATTGACCATGGATAGTGTTGTTCCTAATTTTATGTTTTAAGGCTATAAAACATACCGTCAAGGCATCCATAAATGATTTAAAGAAATGATTTAGGAATAAAGAATCAAAGAAAGATCAGAGCAGATTCAGTTTCTCAAATGTCTCTATCTTGCTTCCTGTTGTTCTTGGATGCTAATGTCTCGCTCAATAGCAGCCCGTGATCTTTCTAACTCAACCCGGTTAGTTGATGTTTGTAAAATAGTATTAAATAAACTCAGGGAAATACTGGTTTGATCCTGAAGGCCTGGTTCAATGTTGGGTTGTCTGCTACTAGGGACAATTATGGATGATAAAAGTTTAATGGTTTATAAAGGGATTTTAATCAGTTTGTTACTTCAGATTTCTAGAGATGAGATCAAGGAAAACAATTTTAAAATCTAAAACAGTAATGTAAACACATTCAAGGCCGTTTCCTGGTTTTGTAACAATTTCGAGAATTGTAAACAACAAATAAACACTACAGAGAAATATAAGGCTTTAATCAAGAAAGAATCTCATATTTCAATTGACAATGATGAAAGAAAAATGAGGTTTCTAACAAGAGTTAAGTATTAAGGAACAAAGTTTTACAGGTCTTAAAATTACTAAAAGTGATTTTAGAGGAAAAACTATAAATCATTTGACCTCCAAACCAATCTGAAATATAAATCAACAATGCATATAACTTCAAATTGATTTACTTGTTAGAGAAAACATTAAATAAAAAAAATTCAACAAAGTATACTAAACAGGGAGAAGACACATAGTTACAAAATTGCAGGATCCAAAATCTCGTTTGTGATCTATATTCTGATGTATTTCAAAACTGATATTACAAAATGGCTCTCTCCAAAATTTCTGAAGCCTTTTCTCAGCCTTTAGAAACTATATTTATACATTTTCATCAAAGCTTCTCGTTGGTGACTAACCAACTTCCTAAAATTTCGGTTACATAAAAATAATGTCAACCGTTTACAATTTCTTTTAATTTCTAATAACTAAAACATTTAAAAAGGCTTCAAGCTTGCGTTGATGCACTCCCTTTTTCCACATTAATACAATGAACACATTTATCTAAAAACTTCACAAAGATCCTGGGACCATCGGATATCTCATTCGCTTCAAACGAGAAAAATCTCTTTTGCAATTCGAGCAACCGACTTTCTATCATCCTTTCTATGAATTTAACATTTTTCAACTTTATATTTGAAGTCACCATCCACTTGTTGATCTCTGAAATGTTGATCAATTTAATGTTTGAAATCTCTGCTTTCTTTTCCTCCAGCTCTTCTCTAAACCTCAGTTGGTGCTTGGCAATATTGACTTCGCCTAACAATCCAGAACAACCATCTGTTCCGATATTCAATGAATCTCTTTCAAAGAGATCAAAAATTCCTTGGCAATCTTCATTAACTTCTCTTGTGATTTGTTTATATTCAGCCAATTTTGTTTCCCACACTTTAATCATTATATCCCCTTTAACCTGTTCAGAAATAGATAATTTCCGAGTCTTTCCAATTTCTTCCTTTGATGAGAAAGCCACTGCTTTCTGAAAAGTTGTCCTAGCTGCTTTCGCCTCCCTTTATTTCTGGAACACATTCTCCAAAGACTTATTTGATTCCTGAAAATAATTTTGGATTACTTCCAGATTCAAGAACACTTTCTGCTGTTCCTCCTCTATTCTTACATATATCTCTAATGCCCGTGTCCTGAAATTTTCAAGTTCTACTACCTGGTTAGCAATAGAAATAATCTTATCTTGTAAATTTTTGTTTTCTTCTCCCAGCTTTCGAACTTGTTCCTGTGTGACCTGTATTAAGTGTTTTGCCTCATCCAAGTCTTTATTCAATTTCTGGATTTCTTGCATATCCTTTAGTCTAGCTTGTTCTATACCCTTCTGTATTCCCCAATTAATATTTCTTTCATTTTCCTTTAGTCTATCTTACAACTGGATTATTGTTTGGTCCTTCTGTTCAAGCAGAGTTGTTAAATTGCCTACATAATACATGTTTTCTGATGCTATAGCACCCATTGTGCCTGCTAATTCTGTAGCAAACTCTCCATCCTTGAGTTTCTTTCCGTCTATAATAACTCTATGCTTCTTAATCGTTCCTTCTCCTCTTGGATGAATTTCCTATTTCAAGACTGCTTTTTGCTGAAAAAGAAATCTGATGGGGGGATTTTATCTCTTGAAATCGGCTCTAGATCACTGACATATAAAAATCCTTCATGGGGAGTTCCGAAAGTCGACTGTAATGGAGTTAAAGAGGTGATATGACTACCAAGTTCTTTTGAAGCTATTCTTCCTATTTTTTCTGGAACATTCTTCATGATTTTTGGAATTGTTTCTGGCTCTTTTCCCTTATCCATTCCCAATTCTTTTATTTGAGAACCCTCCGCATCTTGGGAAGGTATCTTAGTATTCTTCAACTTATCTTTGTCATTTTCTTTACCCTGAGTATTAGTTTCAAACCCTGGAGGGGGTTCTTTTTGTTCTGGCAATGGGGTTGAAATTTCACCCTGTAAAATCTTTGGTAGGCAGCTTCGCCTATGGCTTTGAAAAGATACAAACCCAGCCTGTGAGTTAGGTGGCAAGGCCTGGACTCTGTTCAACACTTCTTCATAAGACTTAACATCTTTAAAAATATCATCATAAACAGATACTTCATGTTCATATGCCTTTAGATTACAATGTATGTAATGCCTACTTATTATTTGGTAGGGGTCATATTTTCTATGCTCAATATTTACTAACTTCACTTCTTCCAATGACTCAGCCTCTACCTTAGAATGGCCTAAATTTGATAAAGGAAATTTCCTGACATGAACAGGGAAAGATGGCCATGCTTTTTTCTGAAGTGCTTTTAATTCCAATCCAACACCGCCCTTGGCTATCTGATGAGCTACTTCTCTGCATACTAGTCTGTCTGGTAAGAATTTCGGGAGTGAATGGGACAGCCATAAACCCTAATATATGAAAAATTTTCTTCAATAAACCAGTCGGCAACTGATTTAAGACTTTCTATGACTGCATCAGAAATGCGAGGAGGTTCGCATCCAAAAAAATAATTTGTGCATAGGAATAATGACAAAATGACAAACCTCGTAAAATGCCTCTTTAGCATTTTATTCCCAAAGGGCCGAGTGGTATTTATGAACAGGCTCTGGGCAGGAAACACTCCAACTCCAATTCATTAATGGAAAGGGAGTCATAAAACAGATCGCATCCATAATATATGTAGACATATAAAAAGACACTGGTTGGCTCTTTGACTTGGCTGCTTTGTAATTTAAAATTTCTTGCGTTAAGTTATCCGATAAAATTTTATGCCAGTTATAACCATTTCCTTCTGAAACTTCCTCTAAGAAGAGTACCCAGTCTGCATGAAAATGACAGGGATCTTTTCTCCCGAAAAGTCTGCATAACATCATGGCTATATAAACCATATATTCGTTTAAGGAGGCTGTAGCATAAATTCCATTAGTATCAGCCCTAAAATTTGCTTCAGACCTCGCCCAACCTCTAATTATGTCAGGATATGTTTGGTCTGCCTCAATAAATTCCTTTCTCTGAAACTCGGCTAAAAATTGAGCATTAAAGGTGTGTTTATAATTCGGTGAGAGTTTATACATTACTTGAATGTGCTCAGGCCTGAATGAGCCGACGATAGCTCCTTGCTCATTCTGAATGCTCCTTGTCGGGATATCTACCTTATCCAGAGCCCAGCCGATCATATCATTATATGCCACCAGCCTCGGATGCGCCGCAACCTTATGAAGCTCAGACTCAACAATGTCCCGGAGATGATTTTCGGAATCAGGGTCAACATTCTTTAGCTCGTCCTCCAGCAATTTAGAAATTCGAGTCCATGATTTGATGGAGTGTATGGCGTGTGGAGTAGTATCAGAGATAATGTCACCTTCCTGTGTGTCTTCATTTTTCTTTGGTGCCGTTTTAGGTGCCATGGCTCTGCGTTTGACTTGAATAAGCTCAGCTTAAAATGTAAATACAGACGTTCGAATGTTTACTTAGAATATATTTTAAAAATGACGAGATTTTCACAACTGTCACGAATTTAAAACTCTTAATGCAGAAGATATTTTTGGAGATATGCATTTAATATCTGTACTTAGGCGCTCCCGGCTTTTCAAATAAAACAAGAAAATTACTTAATTGGAAAACAAGGCATTAATGAACACTTAAAGAATGATTACCATTACACCTGTTTTAGAAGGCAGATTGATTAGTGTTAATTATAAATTAAATCTAAAATCATCACTTTTCGGGGTTTCGGAGATCTTGATGTCGAAAAATATATCGTCGAAAAAGCCTGATCGTCGAAATCGCGAAATCACGATGTTTTAATTAAGATTTAAACATTTTTATTACATTAATTAATTAAGATTAGATGTTATCGGGATTTTGGAAATCCTGATGTCGAGATGTATGTTATCAAAGAAGTCCGATCCCCGAAATCGCGAAATCGCGACGGCTTGTTTGTTTTAAACATGACTTAACTTATCTTAATTAACTGAATAATCATGATTAGGGCCAAAACATAATTAGTTTAATCTAACGTGATTTATGAATCGGGGTTTTGGAAATCGGGATTTTAGGAAACATAATGACAAGAGACGCACTCTCATAGAACCGCGAATCCCGAAATCGCGACATAATTATGTTAACATTAAACCCTTCTTAGGAGAGACTAAACTAATCGCAATGTTTTAATTAAGTTTTAAAATTATCGAGAAATTGGGGATCGAGGTTTTGTGATTCAATTTTCATCAAACATCTATTTACAGAAAACCCCGAATCCCGAAATCTTTAACATTTAAATTAAAAAAAATCGCAAATTTAAGATTATAATTCGTTTTAAATAATTTTTTAAAGTGCGTTGGAAAACTTTAATTTCTTGTAAATTTTTTTCCGTTCGTTATCCAAAAATAATTGATAAAAGGTATCGCGAATTTAGAAATGACAAAATTCTTATTTTAGGAAAGCCGAAACCCGAAAAACACAAAAATTAAAAAATCTAGGCATTAAGGATAAAAGATTTAGGATCTGTTTCAACAGATAGGGTCAAAGAGAAGGTTTTGGTAGTAGTTAACCAATTTTTTCTTTGTCCCCTCATGATCCATGATTGGTTGACCCTAGGCATCATGCATTTTGGTGATACGATTGACATACCATCTATGAACCATAGACCTATGGAAGAATTGGTGTTCTTTTCCCCTTCCTTGAGCCATTGTACTCTTGATTTTTGATGCCATAAAATTTCTTCCTGTTTATATATTTATTCTAGTTGATGTTTGAGCTGCTCTTCCTCAATGATGTGTGCTACTACTTACTTGAAATATGTCATTCCCTCTCCCACTATAAAATATAGACAAGAATAACAACATGGCGGAAAAGGCTCACTAGCCAACACTAATTGTATTCACTCCAATGTTACATATTTATAGTACAATGGGTGATGCCACCTCATAGAGAGATTTGCTCTAGATCCTAAAATCATGCATGATGACTAGGCTAGGCAATCTTAACTAAATCATTAGTCATCACTTGAGGATATATTATTAATATCCTAAATGAACAATACAAATATAGGTGAAAATTTAGACTTAGTGATTGGTAAAGGTAATCCATAGGCTAGCAATCCCCTCCTCAATCACAAGTTCAATCAATAATACCAGCAATTAAGGCTAGGCAATCTTAACTAAATCATTAGTCATCACTTGAGGATATATAACTAATATCCTAAATGAATAATACAAATATAGGTGACAATTTAGACTTAGTGATTGGTAAAGGTAAGCCATAGGCTAGCAATCCCCCCCTCAATCACAAGTTCGATCAATAATACCAGCAATTAAGCATAAACTGGTATCAATTCCAAGTCTTCATACTGAAACTCCTGAGTTGAGACTCAATGAATAACTGTCTGAAAAACTGCCAATTTGGATGTTGAATGGTTCATCTGAAATGAACTGGAAGAGAGTTGAGATATGGAAGTGAACAACTGTAATATCAGAACATTTCCCGATTGCTTGACAATTTGATCATTTTGCCAAGTATTTTAGCTAGAATAATCCGATGTCTTCTGCTAATTGGTGAACATGTAGTATCACCACTCTACTATCAGTGTATCACTGAAAGTGATCTCTTAATATGTGGTTTGGGATAACCACTGACCAATTGATACCATGTATTTGATGGTTTTTGGATAACCACTAACCAATTGTGACACTTTTAGGTGTCCAACAACATCCCAATGTATTATGTGTATGATTCAATTGCAATTCATTGAACCATAATCCTTCCAAATTCTTCCATCTCTGGAAAATATCACTATGTAATCATGTGAGCCAGGATGCATGCAATTTGTTCACTTAATGTAAACTCCAATATGATGAGAGTGAACCAAGAGAAGTGAATCAACTTCTAGTCTGACACATCCCTAAAAAATGCCTGACAACTCAATCAAATGCCAAGCTGCAATGCAGAAGGATCCTCTTGTCCTCTGCTAGGTCGAATGACCATCTATGTGAACCAAACGTCCACATCATTGCTCTCAAAATTACAATTAACATACAAATTATGTATGATTCAACTTAAAATTTTTGAACCATAATTATGCTAAAGTCTGTCACCTACAGACCGAATTTGCCCATTTGGACAATTTCATGCCCATCTGGCATACGTGATGTTTGTTTTTTTCGAAACTTTCTGTTTGAAAACCATCTTCAATTCCCCCCTTTGTCAGCTGAAAGGAGAGACCACAAGTGGTTTCATGAACCATTGACACTGGAATTTTGAACTCCCCCCCTTAAGGTGCATGAGAGTTTCATCATTGTACTCCCTCCTTCTTTGCTCAAGAGAGTACCATACTTGTTCCATTTGAGTACAACACCAAGTGGGCATGCGGAAAAAATCACATGTTATCTCATCCCATGAGGGACATGCTCGAAAGCTACACCATAAGGGGACCACTTATGTGTGGTACAAAAATGTTATGTGCTACAAGATTGGTCTTTACTCAAGATTGAATTCTTTGGTAAGACTTATATAATCGCTTGGTTGTTGATGACCATATCCAAGGATCAATCCACTCATAGTGAATCTTCAATCTTGCAGGTTTCTTCAGTGTTGAACATCTGTATGAAGAATGGTTATGCTTGCCACAATGTTGGCAAGGATGGAGATCAAAACATTGATTCTCCTTGTGACCAACTCGATTACAATGTTGGCACTTATCATTTTGATGTTGAACTTGAATAGGTGAAGTTGAAGCTTCTTGAAGGAATCCAACACTTTGGAACTTGATTGGTCTAGAATAATCGAGAATATGAAAGGTAACTTCCTTGTCATATCCAAGTCCTGTTCTATTCTTGTTGTAAATAATTTCTTCCCAAGGTCTGATGATGGGCTTGGAAATAGTATTATGAACCTGTTGCTTTGAAATCCGTGGAAGTGGATTTACTTCATGTTGTTGTAGCATTGGAATATTTTCTTCACTGAAATCAAAAGAAAACTCTTGAAATGTAGGTTCATGAATAGATTCAACTTCTTCTGAAATTGATTATGAAGTTGTATCACTGTATTGTTCCTTCACTGACTGTTGATCAAAAACATCATCATCATCATCATTATCATCGTAGACAGGGTTGTGCTGAACAAAAACTAGTTCAGAACACTTCACTCGCTGTTTATTTTTGAGATCAGTCAACTCATCATTCAATAGCTGGGATAGAGATTGAAGAAGTCTAACTTTAGCTTGCGTCACTTGCAAACAAGTTAGAAATGATTGAAGAGTTTCTCTATTCAATATCACTGTGTTGTCTTCAGTGGTGTTTAGAGTGTTTAGTAACTCTAATAATTCTATACTTCTAGCCATTTCAAAACACTACAGGAGGTCTCCTTGTGCAGTTAGATCCTGATTACAATTTGACTCGATAGAGGAAGACTTATATGAAAATCACTCACTTGAATTGCTCACTTGAAATTCACGCTCACTTGAATCGCTCGCTTGAACTTGCCTTGCTTGAACTTGCTTCTAGGAAGTTGAGGATGTCGGTTACCACCGAAAATGCATCCCAAAGTATTACAATGATTTGAGTTTCAAGTACTCATCCTTGTCAATTACGACTCAAAATGACTCTAGGGTGTCGAGCTTAGCCGAAAATGCACCTTATGACAAATTCAATTAAACTCAACTTGATTAAAAAAGACAAGTAAACTTACAAAAGGACAATTTTCAAGTTACAATAAATCCTGATTAAGTAATCTTACAACAAACATTGTTTGCAAGTTACAATTTAACTTCAAATGATCCATGATGCGTTGAGTTCGAAAACTTTGATTTGTTCATTACTGATGTAGTTGACGACTTGAATGCTTGAGAATGTTCTTCACTTATGCTTGAATGACATGAATTTGAGCTTGAACTTCATGTTTGTTGTGTTAAATGATGAATTGCAAGTATGATTATGTCAACACTAGACATAATGACATAAATATTCAATACAAATCTTACCATCACACACAACACAAAGTGTACCTAAGATCCCCTTATTCAATTTCGGGCGGATCTAGGACACAGAGAAAAAGACTTCAATTTTATTATGAGTATCACTCTTACAATAACCGTGCTCAAATACATTTTGAAACTTTCTTGAGATCACAATGGTGTATGAATTACAAGCCTTCTTCTGGAAAACACCTATACCAAGCTAAACACACTCAAACATTTACCATAGTCCTTTCATAAGACTTCCCATCGCTTACAATGTGATCAACCATAGTCCAAGTTGTTGTATGCCTTTATCATCACATCTCATTGCCAAACCTTCAATTAGACTTTTGTTCCCCTTTTTAATGAGGAAAGACCCTCTGTCTCAATAAGAACATTAAACTTCCATCCTCTTTTACAAATTTATTTTGGATATAAATACAAAATCTCCAAAATATTGAGGATCCTCCTTATACCTCCAAAAATTGTTCATAGAGAATATTTTAATAAAATATTATTTATAACTCATATGTCATTAAACAAATATTTCAATCATCTTTTAACCAAAAAGATGGATAATAATATCATAACCCAAAACAAATTTACTTTAGACTAACTCCATAAATCTTCAAAGCAAGGCATTCTTTCTAATAAAAGAGAAAAATCACCATTCACTTTTCCTTTTAAAAAAACAAAATGGATAGTTCAACCTTAATTTGACAGCTGGTGACTTGCTTCAACTATTATTGGCAGCTTGTGTTCTTGCACTGCTCAGTGCCAACGTGGTGATGGAAATATCCTCTTCCCCAAAGAGAATCAAGTTGTGGTGGATGTAGTGATGGGTTGGTTTCTTCTGCAGATTTGTTGAAGAACGATACTGATCTCACCTCTGATCTAGATCGCACCAACTCAACAGATACATGGAATTTCAAACAGGCTGCGGGCTCTCCAAGGTTCACTTTATATCCAGATATTTCAGATTTGGTTTTGTATATAGAGTACAGAGTACATGAGAAGGCAAAGAGGAATATCGTGTAAAACTGATACACCAAATATTTTCATTGGTAGAGCGTTGATTATTTTTCCACAGATCAGAGAGTGATGGTGCACATTATTGATGTGAAAGATCGTTGGTGCAAATTGATAGAAATAGAACAATGAAAATATTCTTTACTCAGATCATTTTCCAGGATATAGAGGTGTGTTGAATCAAATGCCTCTACTAGTTGGCTCAACGCTTCTCGCTGATCAATCCACATTGCTCTGCAACAATTTGTTACACGAAGCAGTGAATGCTCCACCTGCCCCACAGTTCTACGAAAACTATATCTTCCACTCGGTGAGCTTCCTTTTACATTCAATGACTACTTCTATATGGATGCAGGTCTCTAATGCACCTCATCTATGACACCACATTCACAGATTCCTGAGAAGCCGCAATAACCTACAACCAAGTAGATATTAAAAAGTTTTGATTGTGCAGACGTCTGCCACCACAAAGTTACCAGCGCAACCATCACTGTCATCTAAATCCTTTACAATGACATTTTGGATTCCATGAGGGATGAGACAACTAAATTGCACATGTCCACAAATTCTGCAATATTGATTGCCAAATCTCCAAGAGAACTTCGTCCAGAATTTTGTTGGTGAATGAGAGGGCCCACACAGATCTAGGACAACGATTTTTTATTGTGTGTAGTGGAGTAATAATAACCAAAGCACTAGGTTCAGGGATCAAATCCGTAGGCCTAATTAATGAGATTTTGGAAGAGTTTTTAGTATTCCAAACCTGATTTTTTTTTTTAGATCTCTTGTTGCACATAGATATCTCATGTCAGGATCTGATAGCATAGAATTTAGCACTACCGGTAGATCATATATCATTGGTCCCTGGCGTAGAAGAATAACAAGATGGCGTCTTCAATGGCCTTTCATGGAACACTTCCATGGAAAACTACCAATTGATAAAATATGCATAATAAACGCCATATGTACACGATCCTTGGTGCGATTTGTCTCTTCTGTAGGATGTGCCTCGCACCTGTTCTCTTTTAGATTCTGTGTCCAAGAATAATTAATGTGGATTCCTACAGGTCTTGCAATGTGACCATGAAATTTCTGGATCGATTTTTCTCCAGGAGGATACAATACAAACCCGTGATTGCGATCTGGGATTTGTCACAACTATTATATATCAAATCCTAGCCTCCTTGGTGTCTAGCAAAATCCCCGTCTCAGAGCTCAAACCCTTTAAATATTACGTGATTCTGGATTTCATATTGTAATCCTGCATAATCACTTTATCTTTGTCTTCGGAGAAGAGCCACACTACAACTAATTTTGATCCGCTCAATATCTACAGAATTTTGGGGGTTTCCCCTCTCGTGGAGGAATTAATGGCATAATATGATTGATCATGGTATGAGATAAATCAATGGTTTTTGAAATAGATCTAACAATGGATCTTTATCCTTCACAAATCTAAGCTCTCTATTAACATGGGAGAAGGGGTTTTTAAATGCTAAAAAAAATATTTACTTCATACCTTCATCATAATGCGTAGATGCATGGAATGTTAGGTGGGCAGATGCGTGCTATTTCTTACTTGAAATATGTCATTCCCTCTCCCAGTATCTCGAATTTCCCCGCACCCTCGTGGTTGTATATACATATGTGCTTCAATCAACTTATGTTCCTCTTATCCTTGCCCTTCATAATTGGCTCTTTAATGGGCTTCCATGAATTACTATCATGGAATGACTACTAGGCCCTTAAGACCATAAGATCTATGATACCAATTGATAAAATATAGACAAAAATAACAACATGGCGAAAAAGGCTCACTAGCCAACACTAATTGTATTCACTCCAATATTACATATTTATAGTACAATGAGTGATGCCATCTCATAGAGAGATTTTCTCTAGATCCTAAAATCATGCATGATGACTAGGCTAGGTAATCTTAACTAAATCATTAGTCATCACTTGAGGATATATTATTAATATCCTAAATGAATAATACAAATATAGGTGACAATTTAGACTTAGTGATTGGTAAAGGTAAGCCATAGGCTAACAAGAAGGGTCTTGAATGATTATATTTTTTTGGATTTCCTCTAGGCGATGTTCCAGGGAAGACTGAGCTTGGAATATATTGCCAAAAAAATTCTTGTTCCACTCTCGCAGTTTCTGTTTAAAGGAATTTATTCTTTGTTGAAAATGGTACATCAATGTACCCTAAGAAATGACAGCTTCAACCCACCAGGAGTGCGAAATCTCTGAGAATTCTGGGTGGGTCAGCCATAACTTTTCAAAGTGGAAACAATTATATTTAAGAGTATTGTCACTATGAATCCAGAGTTGTACTGGCCAATGATATGAACCATATTTCAGAAGAATTTTGGCCTCAATTATAGGTCCTTATAACATCAAAGATTCCAATATTAGGAACCATTATAGTCTACACGAGATGTGTTGGGAACCAGACCTTTTGTTGGAATAGGTGAAGGTACAATTCTTGGTTTCTATATCAATCAGGGGGAGGTTTGTAATTGTACGTTGAAGATTGGCACTTTATCTTTCAAGTGTCTGGTGCCACCCATTTTTTCTTCCAAAGAGAGGATTATGTTGAAGTCACCACCGATAATCCATATTGAGTACCCACTAGTCTGCTTAGATCTGTTAGGTTGGTCAGGAAACTATCCTTCTCTTGATTTTCTTAGGGTCTGTAGGCATTGGTTACAATTCCTTATTTTCTCGATCCAACAACCTTGTGTAGAGCAGAGAGCATCCATACTACAGAGAAATGTTTTCCAGAATCACTGTTGCGGGATTCCATAGGATGGAAATCCCCCCGGATGCCCCATTGGAGTAATTATAAACATAATTTCACTACCTTTAGAATCTTCTAAAGATCACTTTTGTTGTGTCCCCGACACATTTTTTTTCTTGAAGAAAAAGGATGTCCATATTTTCCGTCATGATACAATTTCGAAGTACCCTGTATTTGGTCCTTCCATTCAAGCCTTTGATATTCTAGGAGAGGATATTCATGATGATGAGGCGGGGGGAGGGTAGAGAAGAATCTCTCAATGAGATTTTGAATATGTCATGAGTTAATAACAAAGTTTCCTACCTCTTTTATCAATTGTTGTGTTGATTTTCATCCCCTTCACTTGCCTTCCCATGGGATTCTCTTGATTTCTTTGCCTATTTCCGATCGGATGCCCAGGTGCGAGGTGGACCTTGCTGTTGAGTCGACATATCCTTTGTGTACTTTAAGTAGCTGATCTAATGGTATAGATTGTAAATATTTCCTATGATAATCCTCCTCCAGTTTTTCCAGATCTATGCTTGCCATATCCTGGTCATCAATTGTCATTTTTGTGTCGCCTTCCTTGTCAATTGCTTCCTAATGGTCTAATGATTCATAATGTTTTTTTCCTTTTGAATCTATATTATGAAATTGTTTGGATTTTCCTTTTCCAATTCTTTGACTGTTATATTGATGGGGATTTTCCACTTCATGTTGGTCGAGAAGCTGATTTAGGATTTCAAAGGAGTTACTAGTAGAGGGATTTTTGGATTATCCTTGATTGTTTTTCCTAGGGTTGGGATTTTTCCTATTTGAAACTTGGGTAAAGCCATATTTTGATTTTTCTTCCTCCGATTACTTGGTGGGATAATTTAAGGGAAAATATCTGAATAAGTGTCAATTTTCATGTCATTTCCTGCAACAAAAAGGGATGTGTTCATAATCTATAGTCTGGGTCCAATCCTCATCTTGATATTCTAGGGTTAAGGATCTAGGTAAATATTTTGAGACATCCATAGAGACACATATTCATGCATAATAAGTATATCACCGTTGACAAGTGGCTTCATAGGACTTGACACAACTTCCCAGGGTATTGCCGATGCTTGATAGAATTTCCTCCAACCAAAATTCTTGAGGAATGGAATAGAGCTGAATCCATACAAGCACAAATGTAAATTCCTCTTTTTCTGTTCTAAAGCAATCTATCCAGAAACAAATATATAGCCCTGTTGAGTTAAAGAAATACAGGCCATTTTCAAAGATACAATCTTTATCCTCCAGATTATAGAGGATGATTGTAAAAAAATCCTTTGAGCTTAGTTGAAGTTCATAGTGATCCTTAGGGTTCCACCAGGTCTTTATCCAATGCATGAGGTATCTTTCTGAGGGCCAAAGGTCCATGAATTTTCTTATCAAAGCATGTTCTCTCATAAATTGGGTATTCTCTCCAACCCTTGCTAAGCTTATTACATACCTCGGGGTCGTGGTTTTTTGAGGAATGCATTTTCTCGGCTCCCAGGTGTGAGTCTCTTTTGGGTGGGAAGATTACACTTCAACTTCCATGTCTTTTCCATACTGTTGTTCTTTCTGCATGGTTTTCTCTCGAAGGTGTGGTGGTGGTTCAAAGGAAGACAATTTGCTTCGTGCTCCATGCGTTTCATTGGCCACCACATTTCTGTATGAGGGGGTTTTTATCCCCTCCCCTGTATCCATGGGATTCTGGTCGATCTCGAACCCCTTCAGTGTGATCAACTGTCTGTTACTGCAATTCCTTGGACAATTTCTGGTCTAGAGACGTACACACATCAGANTATATATATATATATATATATATATATTCCATGTGTCAACTCCATTTTGAAAATGGAAGGAATTACATGTCTCCCTCATACTAAGTAACACAACATTAAATTGAAATATTCTATTTAATGTTGCCATTGAAATATTTATTTTAAATACCACGTGTCAACTATTGAAGGAATTACACATCTACCTCATATTGGGATGTAGAAAGCACCTATCCATGCAATAAATTGTTTTTCACTTTCAATTGTTAGACATTGAAATATTTTTTTTGTTATTAGTAATTTTTTTAAATACCCTTCATCAACTCCATGTTAAGTAGTGAAGGAATTGCACATCTACCTCATACTGGGATGTAGAAAACAAATATATGTGAAACAATAATTTTTTTACTTTCAATTAGTTATATCTACAAATATTTTTTGAAATTCCACCCACCAACTCCATGTTGAACGTGGAAGGAATTACAAATACCCCTCATACTAAGAAACATACCGTTGAAATGTTTTAACCATAATAATTTTTTTACTTTTAATTGTTGTAGATAATGATACTGATGATTTCATCTTACTTAGCCAAGATACCAAACACTCACCCAAGTAGAACACTGGTCCACTGGTGGTCCATTGTTCATCAATGCAACCTACCCAATCTGCATATATGTAGGCAATAAGTGATAAACCATTTCCTTTTGGATACCATAAGCCAAACTCCATGTTCAACACTAAAGGAATTACACATCTATCTCATACTGGGATGTAGAAATTAAGTGGCTATGGATATAACACTTTTTTTTTTTTACTATCTTATATTTTACATCTACAAACACATATAAAGTTTATATAAAATTAGTTTACTTAACATGGACATTGAAATATTTTATCTTTGACCGATATTGAATTTTTTTGTTACAAATATTTTTTTTAATGGCACTTGTCAAATCCATGTTGAGAATGGAAAGAATTACACATTTCTCTTATACTTGATTGTAGAAAGTTCCTTTTGGTGCAATTATCCAATCTTAAATACTATCATGTCTTACAAGATATCAATGATGTGTTAGTTGATGAAGTGCCAACACATCCTCCAAAAAGGAATATTGATTTTACAATTGATATTGTGCATGATGCTACACTAGTGTCTAAGACTCCTTATAGAATGAGTACCCCAGAGCTATTGGAGATGAAAGTCCAGTTACAAGAGCTATTGGAAAAGAAATTCACTTGTCCAAGTGTATCTCCATGGGTAGCAACAACTTTATTTTTGAAAAAAAAGATGGAACTCTTAGGATGTGTAATGATTACATGTAGTTGAATAAATTCATAGTAAAGAAGAAGTATCCAAAATTGATGTCTTATTTGACCAAATGAGAGGGGAAAACTTGTTTTCGAAAATTGATTTGAGGTCTAGTTATCATCAAGTAATACTTAAGGTAAACGACACTCACAAAATGACCTTTAGAACAAGGTATGGTCACTATATATTTGTGGTATTGACATTTGGTCTCATTAATGCACAATTTACATTCTTTTGTCTCATGAAAAGTGTTTTCAACAAGGACTTGGATATATTTATTCTTGTTTTTTTGGATGACATTCTTATTAATTTCATTAATGAATAAAACCATGAGGAACAATTGAGAATGGTTTTACAAGTGATAAGATAGCACACACTAAATGAAAAACTAAGAAAATGTATTTTTTATAAGAAGACAATCAATTAATTGTGTCATATTATTTCATAAGAGGGAATAGTGATGGATCTAGAGAACATTGAGATCATAATAAATTGGATACATCCAAAGAATATAACATATGCAAGATCTTTTATGTGTCTTGTTATTTATAATAGAAGGTTCATTGAGGGGTTTTACAAGATTGTGTTGGACACACCTACCACACTTAGAGGGGGGGTGAATGAGTGTGGGGATCTTTTCTCAAAACTTCCCTCTTTACATAAAACTCCTTAGTTAACATTCAACATTTATTCATTACCCATTGTTTTCATTTATAACCAGTTAGATGTGAACATATATCAACAACATATATTAGCAACACATATCATCAATAAGTCATCACCACAAGGAACACAAAGAACACAAGATGTATGTACAATTTTTTATTTTTATTATGGACAACAATCTGGGGTTTATCAGCAACAACTGAATAGAGTACAACTCTACAAGAGCACCATCTCTATAATGCAATACTCAACATACACCCTCAGCACCAACTGAGATGAGGCAACAATCCTCAATAGATATCAATCTGTCAATAGATACATGACCTGTCAGTAGTGTAGCCCATGTGCGTATGCGCCCTAGCTCACTACAACCCACGTGTGCACGCGACCAATGTATAATGCAACATGCGTATGCTTATGAGAAACTAGTGTTTTGCTTTGCTTCACATGCTCAGATCCTTTGCAACCTGCAATCACTTTCTCTTCTATCTTCCACTGTCCAAACTGACCCACAACCAGTCACAACATCTCCAAGCTCTCCAATAGCTTGCTCATGATCAACAATAGATCAATATGAATGCTATCTCAAACATGTATAAGAAACTAGTATACCATAGTAATCATGTCACCAATGAATCACAAGAGTACTGATCACTTCATCAACCAAATGAACCAAACTGAACCATATCATAGAATCCATACCAAGAATTCCCTAAGAATTCACAACACATCAAATAATAGTATCCATCAAGACAATAATGTAACCATACCAGTGTCTCAGTGATAGATCTGAGGCCATAGAATGTAGATTTGGAACCTACCTCATCATCCAAAATCTTGGCACTAGCTCAAACATAAATCTCCATGATTTTATTCACCATACGTTCCCTGTCTTCATACAACCTATGTACATACTCACCCTATACACAACCAGCCTGTGTATACCTCAATGTATACGCACCCTATACATAGACAACTCGCGTATGCATCAAAAAATAAGGTTTTCTGTGAATCCGAGAATTTTGTCGTCAAGATCTCCGACATTGCTGAAACTTTTATGTGTCCATGAGATCTTCCTCTCACTCTCTTCCTCAGAATAGATCTTCAATCATGCTTAAGAGATCCACACCAATAAGATGCTCTCACAAGAAGCTCTCCATCAATACTCCAAAAGATATTCACAAGAAGCTCTCCATTGATCCACAAAAAGGATGATCTACAAGAGTCCATAGCTATCTTATTTATACTTTCATCCTCTAGGTCACTTAACCCATTTCCAGGTCACTATAACCTATTTTCCTTATTTTAGGGTTAACCACTTTCCATAAATAGAAAGTTATCCAATATTTATTATTTAAATATTCCTTCTTGATTTTGCCACCTTATTTTATTATTTAAATAATCATTTCTTCTTTTAGGTCACTTTAACTTCTTTGACCTTGGGGGATTTAAGCCTTCATATGGGGGTCTTCCAACTTCATAAGGCCATAACTCTCAAACCGTGAGGAGTTATGTGACATTCCACATACCACCGGAAATGGCATGACAAGCACTATCCATCTATGATAGTTTCACCAATAACTTCATTGATATTCATATCATTATTCCACATACAAGCTTGGGTCCTCCAACCATTCTTCTAGGATAACTCAATCCTCAAAGCCTCTTCTCGTGAGTGATTTTACCATAAGGGGGCCACTTCGGAGTTCATCCATTTGTGCACCTTATCAATCATGATAAGACAATAATAAGTCATCTTTTCATCAAACAAACTATGGATCATCATGTATCAATTACAACTCATTGATCCATCTTCATCTATGCATCATATCAATGATCCATATTTATCAATTGATTTCCACTTTGACATCTATCATTCTAATCAAGGACAATCATTAATCAATCAATTACTTGAAATCAATCAATGACATCAATCAATCAAACCATTTGCATCTATGACACATGATCCAACAATCTCCCAAATAATCAAACCATTGGCATCAATGACAACATGATCCAACAATCTCCCCCTTTTGCATTGATGGAAATACCAACATTGATGTCAACACCAATTACCAATTATTGATGTCAACATGTAGATAAGGCATGCTCTACATTAATAGTCAATGTGACTATCTCTCCACATCAATCTCTCCCCATCAATAGACATCAATCACATCAATGTGATTAACTCTCCCCCTTTGACATCAATGGAAAAGGGCCATTCTCCTCTTGGGGCTGCTCCCCTTGCTTGAAATCTCCTTGGGGATGCTCCCCCTGTCTGAATGCCTTTGATCCTCCTCTAAATAATCTCTCCCCTTTTGAAAAAGGAATATCACTCTGATGTAATGTTGAAGATACATCAAGCATACTCCCCCTATGACCATCGCTCCTCTTAGAATTATGCCTCTGTGCTCTTTCTTCAAATATAGGGCTCTTTTCTAGGTAATCATCTGATAAATATCTCCTCCTAGAATCATGGGAAGAATAATGACTCCCCATAAGGGTATGTCTCCCCCTATCTTCTCTGCAAGATGAACAATATGCTACCATATGACAATCCTTGGACCTGTTCATGCATCAAACTTGTACCATACCATACATCATGAAACAAAAGATATGTCATCAATGAAATAGAGAATCATGAACAATATATCAACCAAGTACATCATGTACCAAAATGTGCCCACAATTCACAACACCCATGCGCATCAAACATGTGCAAAAAGATATCATCCATGGAATGTATCAACCATGTGCCTCTATCAACATGCCAACATGTGCATCTACCAATATTCCAAGCACATGCATCGACCAATATCCCAAACATGTGCCTCTACCAATAGGCCAACCATGTGCATCTATCAATATGACAAACAAATACCATCTATGAGTGTACGATCATGCATCATCACTTGCACCAAGAAAGTATGTCAACCATGCATCAACAAGCTATGACTCCCAATGATGTACACCATGATTATCAACTCAACTCACCAAATACATGTCCCAATATGTAGTCCAACCACATGAAAAATGCATGCATCATGATATCCAACAATACCATATGATTCCAATAATACATCATAAGATATATCAATGAAACTTCAATTATGTACCAACCATGTACCCCAACAGATTATTTTACATAATCCAATAGATGAGCATTTGATCAACATCAATCCATACTGATGGGTTAGTGCCATGCACCCAAGATTTATTTTATATCATAACCTTCTGTTATCTAACTTAGAACCATGAAAACCTACAACAAACAGTGTTAGAACCTACAATAAACAATGCCAGACCCTGTAACAGAGAGTTATACCATCACATCAAGCTGTAACCCCTATGAATATCCCTTTTCCTTAGGCTTCACCACATATATGCGGCTTGCTACACAATAGAGCGCATGTGTACGTGACCTATGCAAGGTCAGCCAGTGTATGTATGCGACTGTCACCACTGTCACCCATGTACGCCTCAGTAGATGTCTTACTTAAGCTTCCCTATAGTCTTTCATTATGTTCTGGATGCTCTGTCTTCTTCACCCACTTTTGTATATGACCCTTCTCCTCAGAACTTAAGCTCTGAGCATCCATATTTTCAAAGTTTTTTCCCTTTCTTACTTCATTCCTTCTTCTAGCCATGCTATCTGAAGTCCTCATCATGGACTTTCTTCTTGTGTTCCAGCACTCCTGGGATTTGTGGCCAAATCCACTACATTTGTAGCATCTCATGGAGTTACAATGAACACCAATGTTTCCTATTTGATCACATATCCAACACCTTGTGGTGTTATAGAATCTTCCATTATATCTCCTTTCATAAGATCTACATTCAAAAGCTTTGTGACCATATCCATAACATGAATAACAATGCCCATGAAAAATACTTTCATGCCTTTGCTTTGGTGTCCCAAAAGTAGCTTCTTGATGTCTTCCTTGCTTTGTTCTCTTGAAATCTTCTTTGTCTTGTGTAGATGGTTGTTTTGAAACATTGTCTTCCTTCTTTGATGGACTTACCTCATGCTTCTTTGAGGTGCTTGCTTCAGCATGTGTATCTTCTCCTTTGTATCCAAGACCTGATTTATTACATGGTGATCTTTGACTTTCCAATATCTCATCCAAGATTCTTGAGCTATTCAAGAATTTATTTGACTTCTCTACCTTCTTTCTAAGGTCAACAATTTCAGCTTCTAGCTAATAACATGAATCTTCTTTTTCATTTATTTGAATCTTCAATAGTTCCTCTATTCTTTTGGCTTCTTCAATTTGGGTCTTGAGATGGACAATGGTTTCAAAATTTTTGCTAATCTCATCATCTACATTTATATCTTCTTTTCCATTCTTTAGTCTTGTGATCTCTTCTTCCTTTTCTTCTAATTTAGAACT
>ML803016.1:162518-176087 GCA_009831015.1 Picea engelmannii
GCAGTTTTTGCTATTTTTAGCGGATTTTGCTATTTTTAGCAGTTTACTAAAAATAATCCTGATTTTAGGGATTAGGGTTTTGGTATCTACGGAATACCTAAAAACATTGTATATATTGTATAGTGAATGGTGAAATTCAAAATAATGAATATAAGAAAGGTTTTCCTGGTTGAGGGTTTCCGGTATAAAATCACTTTGTACTCTGTGTATGAGCCATTGATTAAATTCTATTTTGCTTAAGAATCTATATGCATTGCTTTACTTCATAGGTTTAAAACTTACATGTGGTATCAGAGCTCATTTTTGGCTTCAGAGGGATGCCTTTGTTGTTGAGGGTTTGGCTTGGTTTTGATAGATCAAGTTTATCTTGGGTCTGTGATAAACCTGGGTTTGGTGGGAGCTTTTGCAGTGGTTATTTGAGTGCAGAAAGAAGAATGGCGAGTTCTTATAGAATTGAGATAGAGAAGTTCAACGATAAAAACTTTGAGCTATGGAAGCTGAAGATGGAGGACCTTCTTGTAGACAAAGAACAATGGATTGTTGTGGATCCTAGTACACAACCAATTGGTACACAGGCTACTGGCACATAGACGAATGGTACACAACCTACTAGTGCACAAACTACTAGTACACCACCTACTGGTATGTCGAAGGAAGATTGGGAGAAGTTGGAAAGGAGAGCAAGGAGTACTATTCGACTCTGACTGGCAGATTCAGTGTTGTTGAATGTCTCAGGAGAATCTATAACCAAGGAACTATGGGATAAGTTGGGGAATTTGTATCAATCAAAGTCCCTAGTAAACAAGTTGTTTCTTCGAAAGAAGTTGTATCATCTTAGGATGGAAGATGGAAATTCTATGACAGAACATCTAATTGCCTTTAATACTCTAGTAAGTCAACTTGGATCTATTAATATTACGATTGCAAAGGAAGATAAGTGTATTACTTTGTTATGTTCTTTGCTAGACTCTTGGGATAATCTGGTTGTAGCAATAGGTAGTACCATTCAATATACATTGAAGTATGAGGATATAGTTGCATTCTTGTTATCTGAAGAGATGAGGTGAAAAAGAATGGATGGTCACAACACAGATGCTTTATGTGTAAGAGGGCATACCCAAGACAAGAACCCTGGTAAGCCTTTAGGGTGGAGATCTAAATCTACAGGTAGATCTAAGTCTCCAAGAAAATCTTTGAGGAAATGTTGGAGGTGTGGTAAAACAGGGCATTATAAGAAAGATTGCAAGTCTAAGAAGGTTGAAAAATCAAACGGATCTGATAGTACCTCTTTCACAGAGGCTAAAACCTCCATTGAAGAAGGAGGTGATGTTTACCTGGCATCTACAAGTACACATGAAGACCGTTATGTATGGTTGATCGACTCAGGTGCGTCACACCATATGACTCCTCACAAGGAGTGGTTCTCTGAATATGAAAAATATGATGGTGCTGATGTGTTCCTAGGAGATGACTCGACAAAAAAAATCTTGGGACGTGGAAGAGTTAATTTGCTGCTAAAAGACAAAAGGATTAGAACTCTCCCTGGGGTTCTACACATTCCAAAGCTAGCCAGGAGCTTAATATCTGTAAGAAAGATGGAAGATGCAGGAGTGGATACTGTAATTGGAAAGGGCACTTGCAAGATGGTACGAGGAGCAATGGTGTTGATGAGGGGAGTTTGGTGTGGAACTTTGTACAAGTTGTTGGGAAGAACTTATACTAATGGGTGTAAGACCAATACTGTCCCATAAAAGAAGACCATGCTGTGGCATCAAAGACTGGGGCATATTGGAGAAAAGGGCCTGCGAACACTACATAGTAAAGGTACAGTTGAAGGTATGTCTAATTTCACTTTGGATTTTGATTTCTGTGAACATTTCATAAATGGTAAAAAAATTGAGTAAGATTCTCATTTGGTTCTACAAGAGCAAAGGGGATCTTAAAGTTGATACACAATGATGGGTTTGGAACTGTTCCTGTTCCATACCTAAGTAAATCTATGTATTATGTTTCATTCATAGATGATTTTTCAAGGAACACATGGATTTATTTTCTTAGAAAGAAATCTGAGGTATTTGATAAATTTAAAGAGTTTAAGGGTCTGGTAGAAAATCAGACAGAGAAGAAAATAAAGGTATTGAGAACAGATAATCTTGGAGAATTCTGCGGAAATGAATTCGAAGAATTCTGTAAGAAGTGTGGTATAGAAAGGAAGAAGAATACTCCATACACTCCTCAGTAGAATGGAGTTGTAGAAAGGATGGACAATACACTGATGGAAAAAGCAAGGAGCATGCTCAGCGGTGCCGGGTTAGGACAAGAATTCTGGGTAGAGGCAGTGGGTACAACATGTTACCTAGTCAATCGATCACCTTCATCAACATTGGATGATAAAACTCCACACGAGGTATGGTCTGGAAAAAAACCCTCTCTTCAACATATTAGAGTGTTTGGTTGTGATGCTTATGTACATGCTCCAAAGGAAAATAGAAGTAATATGGACAAAATGACACAAACGTCCAACCGGGGCATGTCTGCTCTCACCAGAACCTTCTCTTCCCTAGGCCCGAAGAACAAAAGAGGTTCTTCAAATCCCTTATTGGGATTATTTTTCTGCACCCATAGAATATTCTCCTTACGATTCCCTTTCCTCCAACAGGGAAATCGAGCTTCGCGTGTTCGCGAATCCTGAACTCACGGGATCGGCCTTATAAATCCCTGAATCCCGATGAAATATCCACGTCACACCTTCCTCTTCTCCTATCAGGAAATTCCTTATCGGGAAACCGGAACTTATGATGTCGTAAGTTACTTACCTCTCATATCCCTGATTCCCGAACTCCGATGGCACCTTCTGCACCCTTTAGCCCCCCAGGCTAACTCTCTCGCATGTGACCTGCTAGTCCACGGGACCGTGTCCTTCCCCACTTATCGGGATTTCGGAGTTCGCGAGTTTGAAATGCGAAGAACTCGCACTCCTGGAATCTTCGATCCCCGATCTCTGATGCCACCTGTCCTCTCCTCAAGACAAGGCTCAATCCTCCGACACCTGTCCTCCACTACCAGTCTTAATCCTATTGGGAAATCGCGTATCGCGATTTCAACTTACACAATGCACTCGACTTCGGAAACCCCGAAATGCCGAACCCCGACTCCTCGGGATCTCTCTCCACGTGTCCTTCAGATCAACGACTCTGATCAAATCGGGAAATCGTGGATTGCGATTTCATTGTGCTCGAATTCCACGACACTGGAACCCCGATGTCCCGAACGCCGACTCGTCAGGATCTTCATCGACGTGTCCTCGCGAATGGACGACTCAAATCTCCTGTCGGGAAATCGCGGATCGCAATTCCAGTATGCGAGAGTTTTATGTCCTCACAAACCCGATTCTCCGATGAGTTGATCCCCGATGGATTCCTGGCTCCTTGCCACGTGTCCTTGCCGAGATCAACGGCTCAGATTCTTCCTCAGAATTTTGGGACTTTCAAGGTCTCGATTCTCTTACTTGTCAAAACCCGATGGCCTAATGTCTCGATGGCTCCTCTGGAATTTCTTCTCTGCCTCGGAGCTTAACCCCTGCGCAACTTTCTGGGATTTAGCGGCTGACGGGTGACTTGTCCACGATCTAACGATTCATGATTCCTGGAGCTTGAACTCCCAGTGCGACCGTAACCTCTCCACTTCTTCGATAAATCCAATGGTTGACGGGGTTCTGTCGACCTCCTCTACGAGATCTTGACCGTCGATTCCTTTTCTCCTATCTTGAGGACTTCTTGGCACGGAATCCTCCTGTGTAGTCTCCAATAATGATATCACGAAGGGGCTATGTCTCCTGAGCTTCCTTCCACTTTGTTTCTTCAGAGGAACTTGCGCGCCTTCCTTGCGCTCAACATTCAACAACTTCCCGAGTGTTGAATCCTCCAGACCCTGCGCACTCCTGCAGCAGCAGTCTTAGTAACCCACTTTCATTTCTGAGGGTTTTGAGAACAAAAGTTTAACTCCCGAGTCTTCTGTCAACGCACTCCTTGCGGACGACTCAACTGCACCCTTTGCAAGAATCCTTGCTCAAAGAGAAAATAGTTGTACCTCACTTCACCTGCTCTCAGACTTCTATCTTAACACATGAAGTCATTCACATACACAGCATAACAAATGCATACAGGAAGTAATACTCAGAGCAATTAACACACATACATGGAGAATAACACAACAACCATGAATCTGAATCAACTTCTTCTATTAGTTCATGATCTGTACATGGATGTCTTCTACGACTCCCTCTGCTATTCTCCTATGCTCTTCCTTGATAATAATCTATCTGGTTAATGTTACAATCATCCAAATGCGGGTGTCTATAGTCGGTTTTCCCTCTTCCTTCTAGAACTATCTAATCTAGAATTTAATTCTATCTACCTGCAACTACTACTATAAATGCCTCTGATTATCTCAGACGAGAGCGTATGGCTCGAGGTCTGATTACATTCTTTCCAAGGCGCCTAAAATAAATGGTCTCATTTATGTTCAGCGCGTCAACTCCAAGGGAAAATTTTGAAAATTCAAAAACTTGCGCTGGATGTCTTCCAGCTGACTTCCACTTCCACGTTGGTTGCTTGTCGTGAGGGATGCTCCTGCATCACAAAAGGGCTGAAAAGTGTATCTTTATTGGGTATAATGATGGTGTGAAAGGTTATAAGATTTGGAACCCAGAAACCTAGAAAACTGTTTACAGTCGAGATGTTGTTTTCAGAGAGGTAAAAGATGTGTCCAAATAGGAATTCCTACCAACACAAGACAAAACTGAGAAAATAGATCTTGAGTTTGATTATGCAAAATACGAATCATCTGAAGAAGAATAAGAAGAACCTCATACCCCAGTACTGAGGAGATCAGTGAGAGATAGAAGGAAACCAGAAAGGTATAGTCCACTTGATTTTTGTTCCAATTTTTCTTTATCTATTACTGATGATGATCCCAGAACTATCAGGGAATCAGTGAATTCAGAGGATAGTAAATTCTGGAAGAAGGCCATGGTTGAATAAATGTATGCCTTGGATAAGAATGAGGCATGGGATATAGTTGAGTTGCCAGCTGGAAGAAAATTGGTTGGTAGCAAATGGTTGTTCAAGAAGAAGTTTAATGCACAAGGTAAAGTGGAGAAATACAAAGCTCGGTTAGTAGGAAAAGGTTATTCCCAGGTAGAGGGAATTGACTTTGGTGATATTTTTACTCCTATTGCTAAGTTAACTTCTACTAGATTTATTTTGTCTATTGCTGTTGCTTTTGATATTGAAGTGGAACAGATGGATGTGAAGACAACATTCCTACATGGGGATCTGGAAGAAGAAATCTACATGAAGCAGCCAGAAGGCTTTGTAGTGAAGGGAAAGAAAGAGCTGGTTTGTAAGCTAAAGAAGTCACTATATGGTCTGAAGCAACCACCTAGGATGTGGTACCAAAAGTTTGACACATACATCCTTGGATTGGGATTTGTAAGAAGCAGGGCTGATCACTGTGTATATTCCAAGCGGATTGGTAAGCACTTCATTTATGTAGTGTTGTATGTTGATGACATGTTGTTGGTAGGAAATAACATGGATGTTATCAAGGAGGTGAAATCAAAACTATCCTCCAAATTTGACATGAAGGATCTTGATGCTGCTAACTTCATTCTAGGAATGGAAATTAAAAGAGATTGTGCAAACAGGAAACTCTGGTTGAATCAGAGAAAATATGTTGAGACGATATTGTAGAGGTTTAATATGCATGGAAGTAAACCGGTCAAGGTTCCTATTCCTATAGGTGTAAAGTTATCTGCAGATCAGTGTCCCAAGACACAGGAAGAAGAAGAGGACATGTCCCATGTTCCATATTCCAGTGCAGTTGGCAGTTTGATGTATGCAATGGTCTGTACTAGACCTGACATTGTACATGGAGTGGGAGTTTTGAGT
Organism: Picea engelmannii; assembly: GCA_009831015.1. NCBI lineage: Eukaryota > Viridiplantae > Streptophyta > Pinopsida > Pinales > Pinaceae > Picea > Picea engelmannii. The sequence continues at coordinate 168,470 of ML803016.1, forward strand.
AGGTATATGTCAAAACTAGGGAAGGAGCATTGGACAACTGTAAAGAGGGTCTTCAGGTGTTTGCGTGGCACTACCAATTATGGATTGTGCTACCAAGGAAGACCAGGATTGGATAGAGTGGTGGACATACATGGATTTGTTGATGCAGACTGGGATGGAGATCTAGATCACAGAAGATCTACAAGTGGGTATGTGTTTAAAATATTTGGACGAGCAATTAGTTGGATGAGCAAAAGACAGGCTGTAGTGGCACTCTCAAGTACAGAAGCTGAATACATGGCAACCACTCATGCAAGCAAGGAAGCAATATGGTTACAAAGATTGTGTTCAGGTATTGGGTTGGTACAACAACCAGTGAGATTATATTATGTCAGTCAGAGTGCAATATTTCTGGTAAATAACCGAACTTATCATTCTAAGACAAAGCATATTGATGTTCAGTATCACTTTGTGAGAGACATGGTTGAGGAAAAGAAACTGTTGCTGGAAAAGGTTGACACTTTGAAGAATGTTGCAGATTCATTGACAAAGTATGTAAGCACATAAAAGTTCTCCTGGTGTAGAGTAACAATGGGCATTGTTGCCCTGGATTTTTGACTATATAATATTGGGACCCCTGGATGCAAAGGAAACAACAAGTGGGAGAATGTTGGGTATGTGTTATATTCTTTTCATGTGTGTGTGTGGGCACGTCAGATTCAACAACTGCATCTGACGATCCCTCGTAGTAGTGATTTTCTTGTGTTGTATGCGTCGGGCACTTTCCTAGGGGGGTCCCAGGGGGGGGGAAGTATTCCCCCCCTGGTTATGCGCAGCGCTCGGGGCAGCGCCCCAAAATTTTGTTTTTTGGCGGTTTTTGTTATTTTTAGCAAATTTTGCTATTTTTAGCGGTTTACTAAAAATAATCTGGGTTTTAGGGATTAGGGTTTTGGTATCTATGGAATACCTAAAAACATTTTATATATTTCATAGTGAATGGTGAAATTCGAAATAATGAATATAAGAAAGGTTTTTTCGATTGAGGGTTTCCAGTATAAAATCTCTATGTACTCTATGTATGAGACATTGATTAAATTCTATTTTTCTTAAGAATATATATGCATTTCTTTACTTCACAGGTTTAAAACTTACAAACTACCCCTTTGTACTATGCCTCGGTTGAAGATAGAGAAATGACAACTTTCTTCTTGCTCGACCAATAGATAGGCTTGGAACCAAGACTGAGTGAGTAACCAGATGTGGACTTGCGATCAGTTATATTTCTAGCCCAGTCAGAATCAGTAAACCCAATGATATCTAATGTAGAGTCTACTACATAATGAATACCAAAGGTGATGTCTCCCTATATGTATCGAAGGATACACTTTGCAGCCTTCCAATGTAGCTTATGCGGCTCCTGCATGAACCTCGAAACTGCACCAACTGCATAGGAGAGGTCTGGTCTGGAGTGTGTGAGATAGAACAAGCTCCCCACTAGATGTATATATAGTCTGCTGTCAACCAGTGGAGTCTCCCCACCATCCTCAAGTTTGACTCCTAATAGGAAAGGAGTTGGAGCAGACTTGCAGTCTACCATGTGAAATCTCTCAAGGATATCTCGTGCATACTTGGCCTGAGACAGTTTGATGCCTGATGCATCCTGACTGATCTCGAGTCCAAGGAAGAAGTGTAGTGGACCCATGTTTGTCATCAAAAACCTTTCATGTAGAATCCTCTTGACTACAACAATCCCTGAAGTCAAGCAACTAGTGATCAACAAATCATCAAGATACAAAACTAAGAGTAGAAGTGAATCAGTCATCCTGAGCATGTAGACATTCGGGTTTGATTTACAACATACAAAGTTCTGTGACAATAGGTAGGATTCCATATTGGCATACCATGCCCTCAGAGCCTGCTTGAGGCCATAAATAGACTTCTTCAGTCGACAGACCAAAGATGAGTCCTGCATAAATCACTGGGGCTACTCTATATAGATCTCCTCAGAGAGATCACCGTGAATAAATGCATTCTTCATGTCCATATGATGGAATTCCAATCCCTTTGATGCCGCAATGGAAAGTGCCAATCGTATGGAATCCATCTTCACTACTGGAGCGAAGGTCTCATCATAGTCAATATCATGCACCTGCTGAAATCCTTTGGCAACAAGCCCGGCTTTGTATCTACTAATCTGTCCATTTTTTGTGCTCTTGGTCTTGTAGACCCTTCTACATCTGAAAATTTTCCTCTTAGAAGGAAGGGGAACTAGATCCCAATCCTAGTTCTCAAGGAGGGAGTTGTACTCCTCCTTCATGGCAGATTCCCAAAAGGGATTTCTAGTAGCCTCGCCATAAGACTGTGGATCTGAAGACTGAACCAATAAAATATGCATGGAGGGAAATGGTTTAGTGGAAGTGATTGAAACAGGAGGCTCCTCGAAATCAGATCGAGTCCTCCTAGTATCGGCTGGATCACCAATGGGATCCCCTACATATTGAAGAGTAGTCTGTGCCCACCTGGGCTTCTGCTCTGGCTCTGCAACTGCATCTGACTGTATTAACTCTGAATATGAATCATCTAAGTCTTATGAATTAGAACTCTCATCTAAATAATATTCGTCTTGTGCATTCTCATCATCTCATACAGGTGGAAGAATGAAGGTGTCTGCATGTGGCTGCTGAGGTACACATGATACACTTTCCTCGAATTGGAAACTATGCTCAATGATGAGCCGGTCCAAGGAAAGATCAATAATCCTATATCCCTTCACACTATTGGGGTATCCAACAAAATTATGCTCAGTGCTCTGTGGATCAAGTGCCTTCCTCTTTTCAGAGGGAATCTAAGCCCATGCACGTGAACTAAAAATGAGAAAGTGGGTCACTTTCGGTTTGAGGCTGCTCAAAGCCTTGTAGGGGGTCTTATCCTTGACATATCTATGGGGAGATCTGTTTTGGATGTATGTTGCACAATTAAGTGCTTCGGCCCATAGTCTATGTGGTAGTGACTTTGCATGCAACATGAAAGATGCCATCTCCTTTAGAGATCTATTTTTCTGCTTAACAACTCCGTTTTGCTGCAAAGTATAGGCAATTGTATGCTACAACTGAATCCCTGCCTCATGGAAAAGATTATGGATATCATGATTTACATACTCTTCCCCGTTATTAGTTCGAAGGACTTTTATCTTCTTTTTGGACTGTGTCTCAATCAAGGCTTTGAAATCTTTGAGGTGTTGAAAGACCTCATATTTTTTCCTGAGAAAGTAGATCCATGTAAACGTGAGAAATCATCAAAAAAAATGAGAACAAACCTCTCTTTGCTAATGGATGGATGTGAAAAAGGACCCATAAGGTCACTGTGGATCATATCTAAAGGTGCATAATCTCTCTAAGACTTTCCTTTGTTGAATTTCTCTTGAGGGTGTTTTCCGAGAACACATCCCTCACATACTCCCTTGGAGAAATGGATGTTTGGTATACCATCAACCAATATTTTATTGCTAAGATGTTGCATGTATCTGAAATTCAAATGTCCAAACCTTTCATGCCATATCCTACTACTTTCATCACCATGAGTAAGCAATAAAGCAGATTCATATTCAATGAATTCATAAAATGTATACAATCTAGACTGATGATTTACGTCACCGGTAGGAACCCTGGAGTTGGTTCTCATGTCGTAGATGTCCACAACATTTGGTGTGAATATGAATTTCTTTCCAGTGCCATAATTCATCATCTAATACATGGAGAGAAGGTTGACGAAAATTTTGGGAACGTGCAACACATTCTCGATGCTTCCATTGTTGAATTCAATCCTTCCTTTGTTAGTGACTTCGACAGAAGAGTTGTACACCATCATAATAGGAGGACCTTTGCATGCATCCAATGAAGAATATATTTCTTTTGAGGCAACCATGTGATGTGGTTCTCCTGAATGAATGATCCAATCATCAGGAGAGGATTTGATGTAAATCAAGGCATGGCTAGAATTCCCTTTCTTGGAATTATGATCTTTTGGCTTCTTTTTCGTAGCACCCTCGGGGGTGCGATCTCCAAGGTTGTTTTTATGAAGTATTTGAGTCATTATATCTATTTTTTTTTCATGCATGCAGATTCTGGATGGAATCCTTAGTGAAAATACGTGTATTTCTCCCCTTTTCTCCCATTTCCCCCTTTGGATCCGAAGGCATCGGTGAAGGGTTTTGTGTACCCTTCCTTCTTCGGATGTGCATGATATTTCCGTTTGTCTTTATCTTTAGATTTCTGATATTTGTGGCTGCCATCTTGCAAAGTGAGTGCATGTGCCCTTGGGCCTTTGATTGTGCCCATGTTGATGAGCTTGGTTTTCTCTTATGTCGGGGATTTGATAAATTTCTCAAGAGAAGGCATCGTCCAGGTGGCTCTAGAGGCGAATATGACAGAATGGAATGTGGGTACGAATATAGAGAATTCAGGACCAAGCTTGGAGATAATGGTGAGAACCATTTGTTTTTCCTCCTTCGATTTATCAACCCCGAAAGCTTTGAGTTGTGACAGTAAATCCTTGAATTTTGTAAAGAAATCTTTGATATTGTCAAAATTTTTTGGATCCAATGTGAGTAGTTCCACCTCTAGCATGTGCCCCCTCATCTCATCCTGTTTTCCAAAAATCCCTTCCAAGGTGTTCTAGGCTTCATTGGGAGTCTTACATGAAGATATGTAAAAAAGGAGATTGGGAGAAATAAGATTGCAAATTGTTTTGAGTGCCTCATCCATGCGATTTACGTACTTTGGATTTTTTATGGCTGATGTCGTTTCTATATCTGTATTCAATATTAACCTGTACAACCCTCTAGTTCAAATATGTATGGCTATTTTCTCCTTCCATGAAAAATAGTTGTAAGGTGTAAGAATGAATTCTTTTTGGAAATCCATCTTTCCACTGTCTTCAATCTTTTGTACCTGCAAAACATTTTGGTGTAGGTTTTTCTTAGCAGCGTGTCGGCTCTGATACCATGTAAATGTGTTGAACCTACACATAATATATCTATATAGAAAATACTACACACATTTGTAGAGAGAAATTGAGAAAGACGAAGAAGGAGAGAAAGAATGGGAGAATTCTCATTATTCGTTATGAATAATGAATAATTTACACATGATATAATCTGTATAAGTCAATGAGTGCACACTAGAGGAGAACCGATGTGCCATAGTGGTGGTATAGAGTGATCTGGACACACACCAACAATTACGGGAGTGAACTTCCACCTAGTCTAGTCTCTCGGGCAGTTACAGGAGTGAACTGCCACCTAGTTGAGTTAACTAGTCAACTAGTCTTCAATTAACTGACTGAACATAGAGTAGTGAGGAGTAGATCATAGAATCAAGGGTAATGCACCAATATGGTGATGATCCCAGGGAAAGTGCACATTAGATGGTGATGATCTCAATGTTGCATGGTGACAAAACCAATTCAACATCTAAACTCAACTCAACTAGTCAAACTAAAGTGTCAACTGAAAGAGAATATTCTCCAGGTGGAATATTCTCCCCTAAAATATAGGAGACTGGATAATGACTAATTATGACAAATAAACAAGGAAAAACATTAGGAAAAAAAAATCCTAGGTGTGGGTGAAGTAACTCCAACAATGATTTCCACTATTTTAATTTTCACACTTGTATATGCATTATCTAAAATATGGCCCTTAAAGGAAGGCTTAATTAGTTGTTATTATGAATATTTGGCCTTTGTAGGTTGGAGTTTGGAATGTGGTTGTACAACCCATCTAGTCATTGGGATTACTAGATGGGGAAATTAAACAAACAAGATGGCTTTATTTGGTGTTGGTTTATTTTTGGCATATGGTGGTTTCTCTTGGTTTGAGTTGGCATGGTTATTAACCTTGATTCAAGTAAACTTTTTTTGCTTGTGTTACTCCTAGTTTGGTTAGGGAAGCCTTCATCTGATTCTTAATGTTTTGGTTTTCTTCTTCATGAATTATGTTTTCTCCTTCTTTGGTTATGGTTTCCTCTTCTCTGGGTGGTTTTATTGTGATCTCCTTATTGTTCCATCTCAACCCTCTTTCATTATCAATAGAGTTCTAAGGTATTTGGGGTTGCCTAGGTTTTTGTCTGGACATTTGGGAAAGTTTCTGAGGACTTGGAAGATGGGGTTTATGAAAGGGGTTGAGGATGAAAACAATTGATAGGGGAATAAGAATGGAATTAAAAAAGGCTCTAAAAAATTGATTTGGTTGGAGTTGAAGAAGAAGAAGACAAGAGCTTAGGTTGAGGTGCTTGTTGTAGCCAATAAGTAACATTAATTATTTTCCAATATTTTCAAATAAAAGTTCATTGCATTGAAAAAGTGGTTAGAGGCAAAAGGAGACACACCCCTATTGAGCAAATTGATATACAATTTGTGAATTAGATCCTAACACATGATTTTCTAATACTAAGGACACCATGTACATGAAAATGGTCTAATTGTATTATCTCAATAGTTCCGTTATTTCCCAAATAAAAACAACAATATCAATAAATTTTAACTAAACTATATCAAATGGAAACATAATGAATCCATATTCAAAACCATATGGGGCATAGAAATTGTTATATAAAATTAGGATGATGAAAGGATGGACTCCAACAAAAGTAGTAATAGGGTAAGCATAGAACAATTAGAGGAAGGAATAACTTCTCAATCAAATCACCTTTTGAATATTTAGATGAGGGAAGTGAAGACTAATAATAGGCATGTCGAGTCTTCTAGATAGTCTATTTTAGGATTATCCTTAGTTAGCTATATATCTTTAAGGTAAATAGATTCATTTGTTATTATTTTTTAACATTGTTGTAATAATTTTTTACATATTTTGAACACATTTTATCACCTATTAGATAGTCTATTTTAGGATTGTCCTTAGTTAGCTATATATGTTTAAGGTAAATAGGTTCATATGTTATTATTTTTTAACATTGTTGTAATAATTTTTTACATATTTTGAACACATTTTCTGATATATTGATATATCTTGACCAATTAACCTCGAGATATGTGTTGACCTTAAACTCGAGTTCTAGTCACACTACAAAATGACTAATAATTTTTATATCATATTAATGAAGTAATTTTAAAAAATCTAAAAAACTATTTCCGTGTCATATTCAAAGATTTAGGGGCCATTGTAGATGATAGTTCGAAATCGGCTTATGTAATGGGTAATGGAGGTGGCTTGAAATGCCATCGCTACGAGGAGAGGTTAAAGATAGACTAATTAGTTTTTTGGCCACCAACAAAGAGATGATGTTATGGTCAAATCCTACCAAGACGATCAAGGCCTCTGAGGTCAATTCAATTTGTTCACCCCAACGCTAAGTTAGTTCAATTTGTTTTCCACACCATGGTCACATCATCATATTCTATCACTTGGTTCTTGCATGCTCTTTATCCTTTCTCTATGCATGTTCTACCAATATGTATGTATGTTTGGTGGTGGTGGAGGAGGAGGATTTACTTAGTGCGATAATAGGATCTTGGAATTTTTTATTAATTAATGGAATTCCTTATTAGTTGTTGATTTTATTTGTTTATATATATATATATATATATATATATATATATATATATATATATATATATATAT